>JAOTQJ010140629.1:0-38229 GCA_025642045.1 Solanum sejunctum
AAGGTGGTAGCGTTATGCCGCTTGTTTGTATGGCGTGAAGAATTGTTATGTGTTGGATTGTGTGGACTGATTTAGGAATTTTATGGATCTTAACATAAGATATACATGACATTTACATACCAAACCAACTCTAGAAGCATCATAATACACAATAAACCCCTCTAGACCATCCAGTAGTGACAATATAGGACCGAAAACAAGCTTGTCTTTCAATGTTTCGAAGATCCTTTCACACTCATCCGTCCACACAAACACAACCTTCTTTGGAGTCAATTTTGTTATAGGAGAAGCAATAGAAGAGAGCCTATTCACAAACCTACGATAGTAAGCCACTAAGCCCAAGAAGCTCCTAATACCTAATGGGGTCAATGGTCTAAGCCAATTTATAATCACATCCCTCTTCATAGGATCCACCTTAATACGATCCCCTGACACCAAATTACTTAGGAAGGAAACCTCCCTCAACCAAAATTCACACTTCTCATACTTAGCATATAACTTCTTTTCCCTCAATCTTTGCAACACAACTCTCAAATGAGCCCTATGCTCCTCCTCACTATGAGAATAAATCACAATATCATCAGTGAATACCAAAATAGAAAAATCAAGGTAGGGTTTAAAGACCCTATTCATTAGATCTATAAAAATGGCCAGTGCATTGGTCAACCCAAAGGACATTACCACAAATTCATACTGCCCATACCTAGTTGGGAAGGCCATCTTGGGAATCTCACACTCTGTTACCTTCACTTGATGATACTTGGACCCAAGATCAACCTAATGGAAGTGGCTAGGCCTTTGCAATTGGTCAAACAAAATATCAATTCTTGGAAGAGGATACCTACTCTTGATGGTGACCCTATTGAGTTGCCGATAATCAATACACATCCTAAGGGACCCATCCTTCTTTTTCCCAAACAACATCAGAGCACCCCAAGGTGATTAGCTAGGTCTAATAAATTTCTTCTCCAAAAAGTCCCTCAATTGTTCTTTTAGATCCTTCAACTCTGGGTCATACGATAAGGGGAAATAGAAATGGTTTGAGTATCGGGGAGGAGGTCTATGCCAAATTCTATATCCCTCTCGGGAGGAACACTAGGAAGGTTATTTAGAAAGACATCAAGAAACTCATTTACAATCGAAATCAACTCTATGGAAAGGATTTTAGACTCCACAACCCTAACCCTTATAAGATGGTAAAGACACCCCTTAGAGATCAACTTACGAGCTTTAATGCAAGAGATGAATATACCCTTGACCACCATATCTTGACTTTCCAACTCAAGGATAGGCTTATTTGGAAATTGGAACTTGACCCTATGGGTTCTATAATCAATAGAAGCATAATATGCATGCAACGAATCCATCGCAACAATAATATCAAAATCAACCATGTTTAACTTAAAAAGATCACAAGGCAAGATTTTATGCAAAATGCAAATAGGAGAACTTTTATAAACTTTTCTAGCAACAATAGATGCACCAATAGGAGTAGACACCTCATATGTCTAATGCAATAACTCTGGGTCAACATAGAACTTTTGGGCAACAAAGGGGGTAAAAAAAGAAAGAGTGGCACCTAGATCAATCAATGCATACACATCAAACTAAAAGATTTTCAGGTAAAAACAGTGAGGACTTCATTAATTCCTTCACTCCCATGCAACACATAGACCCAGTTGTTCCTTGGTGACCATCTAGTCGGCTACCTCTTCCCAATGGGACCGCATTATTAACTTGTGGACAAACCTCCTTGCCCTTGTTGTGGTTTCAATAGCCTTATGCCCCAACTCCCTACAACCATAACAAACACCAGCATTCTTCAAAACATGGGCTACCCTGAACCTTACCATACTTTGAACACATATTAATAGGAGCCATACCCTAACACCTTGGGCTCTAAGAAGATCATTTGCAACCCTCTTATCAAATGCATGAGTAGGCCTTTGGCCTTGATGGAATCGGCAATTCCTTTGGAACTTACCCTCAATACACATCCTAAGAGACCCATCCTTTTTCTTCACAAACAACACTGGTGCACACCAAGGGGATTGGCTAGGCCTAATAAAACCCTTCTTCAACAAGTCCCTAAATTGTTCCTTCAAGTCCTTTAACTCCACCGGGGTTATATGGTTAAGGGGAAATATAAATGGGTTGAGTATAAGGGAGGAGATCTATACCAAAATTTGTTTTCCTTTTGGGAGGAACACTGAGAAGGTCATTGAGAAAGACATCAAGAAACTCATTTACAACTAGAACCAACTCTATGGGAAGGACTTTGGACTCCACATCCCTAAACCATACAAGATGATAAAGACACCCTTTAAAGATCAACTTACGGGATTTAATGCAAGAGATGAACCTAACCTTGACCACCACATCATGACTTTTCCACTCAAGAACGGATTCATTTGGGAATTGGAATTTGACCTTATGGGTTCTACAATTACTAGACGCATAGTATGCATGCAACCAATCTATCCCAATAATGATATCAAAATCACCCATATCCAACTCAACAAGATCATAAGGCAATATTTTATGTAAAATGCAAATGGGATAATTTCTATAGACCATTTTAGCAATAATAGATGTGCCAATAAGAGTAGCTACCTGATATGACTCATGCAACAATTCGGACTCAACATGGAATTTTTCGGCAATAAAGGGGGTAACAAAAGAAAGATTGGCACTCTGATCAATCAATGCATACATATCAAAATCAAAGATTTTCAACATACCGGTGATAACATTAGGCACCTCATCAAACCCTTGCCTTCTATGCAAAGCATAAAATTGATTGTGCCTCAGGGCACCATCTTGTCAGCCCCCTCTCCCCAAAGGAAACGCATTAGCACCTTGTGGACGAACCTTCTTACCCTTGTTATGATTTCAAGAGCAATCCATCACCTTATGGTCAACTTAACCACAGCCATAACAAGCATTAGTATCCCTCAAGCATGGGCCACTATGACCCCTACTATATTTTGGACACCCACCATTAGGAACCATACCCCTAAAACCTCAGGCCCTTGGGAAATCATTGGTAACCCTCTTATTAGACGCATGAGAAGACCCTTGGCCTTGATGGAATCGGCCACCCTTTTCGAACTTACTATCTAAACGGTCACTCTTGGCCTCATGACTCCTCCTCTTTCTCAACTTTTCCTCCTCCATTTGCCTGGCATAGGTCATCAAAAGGGACAAATTCATGTCACTAATCAACATGGCGGACTGGCACTTCTAACTCACCAAGTCAAAAATACCCATCTTAAATTTGTTCATCCTAGACCTTGAGTCGGCCATCAAGTGTGGAGCATATTTTGAAAGTTGATTGCACTTAAGGGCATACTACCTTACACTTATAGATCCTTATTTCAAGTTCATAAATTCCACCAACCTAGCTTCCCTAAGTTTATGAGGGAAGAACCAATTAAGAAAGCCACTTTGAAGTCCTTCCAGAGCACAACATAATTGACTCCCTTCTCTTCCTTCTATTGATTGTACCATATTCTTCTCCCCCTTTTAGCTAATAGGCCGCCAACTCTGCCTTATCTTCTGACCTAACACCCATAATAGTCAAAATCTTGTAGAACTCATCAAAGAACACTTAAGGGTCCTCATCTACCTTAGACCCATAGAATTTCAGGTGTTTCATCTTTATGAAGTCTCTCACTCGAGAAGTCGGTGTAGGAGCATGAGGAGCTTCGGCCCCTTGGTTAGTTACAACTTATGCAAGCAAAGTGAGAGCATCCCAGAGCTCTCTATTAGTCGGTTGCCCCTCAGTTGTGTGGGCTCTTCTCCGTCTTATATTAGGCTTAATGTAGTATAGTAAAGGCCAAACATTAGGGGAAAAACCTTACCTCAACTTTTATAGAATGACATAGAGTAAGAAGAAGGGAAGCATTTCCTAAACGCCTTATAGTATCTAGCACATAGTTATGGTGCACGACATAACCATGAACAAAACTCTAATCGACGTGGTTTGTTGGACTCTGAGGATCCAGCAACCTAGTGCTCTAATATCAAGTTTGTCATGACCCAATCCTAGGGCCTAGATGTGACATGGCGTGAGAGGAATACAAAGTGACCCCAACAAGCCTCTTAGCGTATCATTACACATCCTTGGTCGCAAAAGTACTAAAATAGCAACATAAGAGTAAAAATAAGGATAACCGTGGCTAAGGAAAATCATTCATATCATAACTACAAGAGTCAAGAGTGACTCAAGCTCATAATATTACACATGACATGTCCAACAACACCTCTAATGCATAGATAATAGCGGGGGCCAAGACAACCAGCTGGGCTTACCCTCACAGTCAACATTTACGTAAAACAAAGGTAGTTTAAGAACATAACCAGAGATCATAAGCAGCATCCTCGGAAAGGAGGATTTACCAACAAACTTGATTGAAATCGTACTAGCCACGTGGATGGAGATGCTCAAGCGAGGCTCTATTTCTTACATGGTGACATCATGTAGGCATAGAGTATGCATTACTACGTTTAAATATACTAAATATATAGGATGTAATGCAATAAAAGAGAAGTACATAATCAAAATGCATGACATAGGCAATGATAAGCATATAGCAATATGGCATGTATGAATGATGCTTGAAGTAAAATTATGCTTATATTAGAACATAATATAAGTTTAAGGAATGACCATTATTAGTGCAATCCAAGGCCTACCACCTTCTTGGAGAGGCGTATGAGGTATAACCCCCTTCATGAGGTTGATGAGGTAAAATCCTCCCAATAAGGTTGATGTGGTACAAACTCCCCAACAAGATACGGAACACCCCCCCCCCCCCCCCGACAAGGTTGCACAGGCCTGCCACCTCCCGAGTAAGGCGATCGAGGTACAACCCCTCAACAAAGTTACCTGGACCTACAACCTCCAGAGTGAGGCTGGGTAATCCCCAACACTATAAAGATAATATCATATATATATATTCCTTTCATAATCATAAAGTCATTCATCTCATAATAGATGCATTGGACCTTTAATTCCTTAAGAAACCATAATCGGATATTTTATTAAACACTTTGTAGGTGTGTAGTATTAGTGTAAAATTATGCAATTCAAGAGTGAAATCATGCAAGAAAATTCATTTTAATACCATCAATAGATACTTGGTAAAACACTCAAGAAACATACACCAAAATCCTTCATCAAATCCCATAATAGGTCATAGATTCATAGCTCAAAACTTGCTAAAACAACCATAAGTTCATGAAACCCCAACTTAGTGTGTAGTGAAATTCATAATACATAAGACTCATGAGTAAATTGACTTTAAATCATGCAATTTAGGGTAAAAGGAAGCTTGTGTATCATAGGTGAAAGGAACCCATAAAAGAAACTTACATACCTTACATTTGGAGAATAGCTTGATGAAGATTGGAGATGGAGACTTAAAGCTTGAATAAGAACCTTAAGATCCAAGTGAGTTTTGAGACTTGAGTTTAGGAGTAAAAAATTTAGTTAAGTGTTTGAATGGGTATTGGAGAATGTTTTGAATGATATTAGGGTGAAATATGGCTAAGTATACGTATTTTCACGTTTGGGAACACTTAGGCCCAAGACTCAAAAGCCTTGGACCAGACTTGAAAAGCTGCCCAAAAAATATACTGTGGCGCGCCCTTGGTGTGTCGTGCCGGAGGCGTGAAAACCTCTCTAGAATTCAATTTTGGAAAAATAAAATTGCAATTGTTTGCTTTAAATTATTATTATACCCATTTTCTACTCAATTTGTCCCCCCAAACAACAATATGAGGCCGAATTTTTGATATCACACACACATTTTGAGATATATGGAAATTACAAGTTCGGGCACTATCAAGGCACATTTTTGAACACTTTTTGGGTCTGTTTCAGTGTACTTCTTCCTCCAAAATCCCATTCAAGAAAGCTTTTTGATGGCTTTTCCATTGATTTTGAGCTGCCAAAGAAATAATCAAGCGGATTATCTCAAATTTAGCAACTGGTACGAACACCTCATCATAATCAACAACGGCCTTCTGTTTGTAGCCCTTTGCTACCAATCTTGCCTTATACGTCTCTATTTCACCTCTACAGTTTTTCTTTATCTTGTAAATTTATTTTACTCCAATGGTGCTTTTTCCTTCTGGAATTTTCGCTAACTCTCTAGTATCATTCTCCTTAATTGCCTTCATTTCTTCATCCATCACAGCTCTCCATTTTGGATTACCAACAACCTCGTCATAGCTTACAAGCACGCTATACACAAGTAAACAAAAGTGAGTTAAGTCACATAAATTTTCTATTACTTCTTTAGTTATATATACAAATCTCGAAGACTTCTAAACTTTTGAGGTACACTGCTTGAACTTGATTCTCCAACTTCTTGAACTTCTGATGGAAGTTTTGTAGCTGGCGTAGTAGGCTGCTCCACCACTTCTTCATCTAGTTCATCAACAACGAACAGACTAAAAGAGTGACCATGCTCTTTAAATTTCCACTTCAAACACTATCTTCATAAACTTCTACATCTTTGCTTACGGTAACTTTGCCATTTCTTGGGTTATATAATTTATAACCTTTAGATCTTTGTGCATAACCAACAAAACATACCTCTCACTTTTTTCATTGAGCTTAGATCTCTTTTCATCGGGCACCTGTACATAAGCAATGCTCCTAAACACTCATAAGTGAGCAACTTTCGGTTTTAAACCACTCCAAACCTCTTGCAGTGCCTGCCATGAACACTTTTGATTTGATATTGATTTGATAAATATACTGCATAAGCAACTGCTTCAACCCAAAATTTCTTAGGTATATTTTTGCTATTTAACATACTTCTTGCCATATTGAGAATAGTTCATCTCTTCCTCTCCACCATACCATTTTGTTGAGGTGATCTTTGAACGGTCAAAAAATCACATATTCCATTTTTGTCACAAAAATACTAGAACTCATTTGAAGTGAATTCTCCACCATTATCTAACTGAAATGACTTTATTTGATAGCTACTTTGCTTCTCCACCATGCTCTTAAAATTCTTGAAGTTTTCAAATACCTCAGATTTTTTCTTCAAAAAATACACCCAAGTTTTTCAAGAATAATGATCAATAAAAAGAAAAAATAATTACTTTTACCAAGTGCGGCTAGCTTGATAGGTCCACACACATCCATATGAATCAATTCTAAAGGATACTGTCCACTTGTCAATGAGTCTTTGGAAAAACTTTTCCTTGACTGCTTTCCAAGAAGACATCTTTTGTAAAGTTGATTAGGATGGTTAATTGTTGGCAATCCTTTGACCATATTTTCTTTTTTCATAATTCTTAGACTATTAAAGTTCAAATGGCCAAATTTCATGTGCCAAAGCGAAGATGAATTTTTGACACATGAAAATAAGCACCTTGGTACATCACTTTGAAGATTCAACACAAACATTTTATTTTTAGCCATGAGAACTTTGGCTAATAATCTTTCATTTTCGTCTTTCATTGTTAATATTTTATCTTTCAAATGAATGTCTTAATTTTCTTCCAAAAACTTCCCCAAACTCAAGATATTACTTTGCATCTCTGGTATATACATGAAATTGGAGATAAATTGATGACTTCCATCTTTCAAATGAATTAAAATTGTACCTTTTCCTTTGATTTGAACTTTTGAAGAGACTCCAAGAGTGATGTTGCCACCATTAAATTTCTCCATCTCAGCAAATAAATTCTTCTTCCCACAAATATGACTACTTGAGCTAGAATCAAGGAATTATTTATTTTTTTCAACACTTTCTTCTTCTTTACATGCCATAAGTAAAGTGTCATCTTCATCTTAATTTTTTCTCTCCACAAAATTATTTATCTCCTTTGAATTAGTTTTGCATTCAAATGAGAAATGACCATACTCATGAGTGTCAATTAGGGGTGTTCACGATTTGGATAGAAACCAATCCAAACTAATTAAATAAAGAAATTGTATTTTGGTTTTGGTTTGGTTTAATTTTAGTTTTTTAAAAACCGATAGTATTTCATTTGGGTTTGTATTACTTTGGAAAAACCAAAGAAATAACCGTACTGAATCGACAGATTATATTCATATATTTTATAATTATAACTACATACACATTATTTATAAAAATAATTTTTATTTTTAATCTACTTATGAAAGTATAAATGCTCGAAACCAGAATATTTATCTTATTAATTTTATGTATATGAATGTCTATGATAATTTTTGGTGGGATTAGAAATGTTACTAGCTCTTTCTTCTAGGCCAAAATGGTGAATTTTAAAATTTTTTTCATAATAAATTTAGTGATTGAAAGTTCTATAATATTAGTCGTCCTAACTATTTTTCGTTTTGAATGGATTGTTATAATTTTTTTGCTAATTTAAATGTATGATTACTTTTATTTTTGTGTACGGTTAATTGTCACAACCCAAGTCTAGAGCCTAGATGTAACATGGTAAATGAAAAATCCGAAGGAACCTAAACAAGTATCCTAGCATATCAATTATATATCCTCAGTCGCAAAAGCAAAATAACAACAACAAGAACTATAAATAAGGATAAAGTGACTAAGGGAAGTCTTTGATAACCATAAACAATCAAGAGTCAAGATCATAGTATAATTACATCACTTGTCTAACAACACCTCTAAACATAGATTTGAGTGTGGGCCAAGATAGTTTCCGAGCTCACCCTCAATGTATCAAGAATTCAACATAAAGAGTAAACAAAAGCATGACTAGCATAGCTAGTGTCCCCGAACTTGAGGACTCACCAAAAGCTTATCTTCAAGATGCCAAAACTAGCCATGTGGAGGATGATAGTGAGGAGCTTTGGCTCCTACATGGTGACATTATGTAGGCATAGAGTATGCATTAGCACGTTTGAATGTACTAAGTATGTATGATGTTATACAACAGGACATAGCCATCTTAATCAAAATGCATAATCTTAGGCAAGGGATAGTATAGTATCAATGTGCGATTCATAATCAATGCTAAATATAAAACATGCTTGTAAATTATATAACCTTACAAATATACAATACGTGTGTAGGAAGAGACCATATCCATCATAGACCATTTAAACTATTACTTGGACTCGAAGTCATGTCACCCCCTTGGAAGGTAATTGAGGAACATACCTTTCAACGTGGTAGTACGGGCATGTCACCCCCCGATAAGGTGGTCAAGGTACATACCCCTTGACATGGTAATATGGGTATTTTATCCCCCGAAAAGATGATTGAGGTGCATGCCCCTCAATGTGGTAGACGGCCATGTCACCAACGGACAAGGTGGTCAAGACTTGTCACCCCCTCACAAGGTGATTGAGCATGTCATCCCCCCACAAGGTGTGGTCAACTTGAAACATTATAGATATTTCTCATGAATTCAGTACATATATACATCCCCTTCATCATCATAAAATCACTTGACTGATAAACCATGCAATAGATCATCAATAACTCAAGAATTCTTAACAAAACATTTTATCAAACACTTGGCGAGTGTGCAATGCTAGTTCAAATCATGCAATTCAAGAGTGAAATAGTATACAAAAACTCAATATAAATCATCCATCAACTCATGGTAAAACCCTCATGTAAGATACATTGAACGCCCCCATCAAATCTCATCATAGATCATAGTTCCATACCTCAAAAACAATCATAGTTACAATAGACAGACCATCTCATAGTATAAGCTTATGATGGGTAAACATGTGTTTTCAATCAACTTTTAATGAAACCCCAACATAGTATATAATCATAATCAATAATGAATAATACCTATAAGCAACACAACTTGGAAACATGTAATTTTTACAAAAAGGAAGGTTGGGCACCATAGGTGAAAGGACCCAATAGTTGAAACCCATATACCTCAACTTTGGAGATTTTCTTGATGAAGATTTGAATGAGAACTTAAAGCTTGAATGAATTTATTGATATTCGGAACTAAGCTTGGGATACTTGAATTTGGATGAAATATTTGGCCAAGTGTTAGAGAGGGTTTTGAGAGTGTATTGAGTGATATAGAGTTAAAAATGACTAAGTATAGATGTTTTTACGCATAAAAGACCATGGGACTAAGTCCCCAGTGCCCTAGGCCAAAACAGGAAAAATAAGAAAGTACAAACATTGCTCCGTGATGGGTCAGCGATAGGTCCATATCACAGAGGTGTCGCGAACCCTCTTTGGAAATTGCAAAGTTGGCAAATTGTTTTCTTTACGAGTCTTCTAAAATTTGGGATATACTTATTTTCCACTTAATTTTTTTTATGATCAAGAATATGAAGTCGAATGTTTGATATCATGCATAAATTTTGAGATATGAGAAAATTACGATTATGAACATTTTTGAACCATAGTTTTGCTCATTTTTGGGGTGTTTTATTAATAATACAATAAACAAAGCAAATCAAAATCAATAACAACCAAATCGTTAAATGTATATTATAGTTGGGTTGGGTTTGTATTGAGAATTTAAAAACCAAATTAAGTTGGTTTGGTTTTGGTTTTGACCAATAACCGATCCAAACCAACTCATGAACACCCATACTTATGAGAAGTATAACACTCAATATTTGATTTGTCATACCTTTCTTGATTAGACCTTCATCCTCTACCTCTTTAGCGGCCTCTCTATTGAGACTTCTTTTTTCTTTGGTTGGAGGTTGATAACCACCTCCTCCTCCTCTATCACGACCTCTTTCACGCCCACGGCCTCTTTGTTATGAGCCACGACTTCTATCCTTCTCCTTCAAAGAATTTTTTTCTTTCAAATCTTATTCAACCAACTCTTGTTTTGGTTTCTTCAACTTTTCATGTGCTTGCAAAGAACCCGTGAGTTCTTCTACAGTCATGGTGTCTAAGTCCTTGGACTCTTCAATAGAAACAACAATATAATTAAATTTTGAATCTAGGAATCGTAATATTTTTGCAATGACCCTATCATCCTTCAACACTTCATCATATCTGCTCATTTGATTGACAACTTCCAACACCCTTGAGATATAATCCGAAACTGATTCGGATTCCTTCATTAGCAGTGAATCAAATTCTCCTCTTAAGGTCTGGAGAGAAACCTTTTCACCTTATCCAAACCTTGAAAATAAGTTTGAAGAATCTCGCATGCTTGCTTGGAGTTGGTTGCATTTGCAATCGAACATTTTTTTATCCAAACTTTGATAGATGAGTGTCTGTTGGTCTTTCTTCTTTGTGCCAGCAATACCATCTTCTTCACTGACACCACTCTCTACAATTTCCTATATATCATAGGCTCCAAGCAAGGCTTTCATTCGGATGCACCAACTTCCATAATTTTCTTTGGTGAGCATCGGAACATGGAATGGAATTCTATTGGAATTACTCATTTTATCTTTACATTTTGTTGTCTCTCAAATACACCGGCTCTGATACCAAATGTTAGATATTTGGCAGAGTAAGATAACACAAATATTACACAATACAAGTAGAAGAGAAGTGGAGGAAAGATAATTTTCTATTCAACTTTTTTGCTTACCAAAATGATTGGATACATGAATATTTATAGATGACTTTATCCATGTACCTAATCTAGAATACACGTACCATAGTTAATACTTCACACCCTCCAAGTTCATGAATACACCTAACTAGACTTAATCTAGACTTTTCCATCAATTCATGTATCTCATAATACATTAATCTATTAGTTCATGAGCTAAAATAAATATGATGTGAACACACTAAATAATGTGAACAAGTTTATTTTTTTAACACATACGAGATGACTTATAGGTCATGGTTTGAGTTACAGCCCATACGATAAACTCATGAAAAAATTTCAGAAAATCCATTTGAGTCCCAGAGTTGATGGACCCAACTATGGGTCGTAGATTCTTCTACAGGCCATAGATTGGGCTCGTGGAATCGATGCAAAGACCCCAAAATTTGCCAAAAGTTTACAAATTGGTTCCTATGGGAGGTGGAAGTTTCTACGGGACATAGGTTGGCCCATGGACGACTTTGACATCATTTTGAAGAAGGGTTATTTTGGTCTTTTTTCACTCTTTTAATACCTTAACTTGACTCTCTTTATCCCTAAACAAGTCCCTAAACATAACCATTCAACTATTTTACGCTAAAACACCCTCTCCAACTTAGAGCAAGGTTTCAAAGGACAAAAAGGTTAGGATTTGAAGATAATCTTGTGAATTCCCTCAAACTGTTTTAAGATTCAAAATTTCCAGGAATGTAAGGCTAACTAGAACATGGATTTTGTTCCTCCATTTGCCCCGTAACACAAATTGTTGGAGTTGTGAAGGAATTGACTCTTCCTTGAATGTTTCTTGAAGGTTTTTCTTAAATTCTAATCTATTTCAATATAAGTTTGCATGAATTACAATTTTTATGAATTGAATACTTGAAATAAATGATTTTGCCTTTCTACATGAACCCTAGAATGAATTCTTGTTATATTTACATATTTCACTTAAATGGGTATGTATGAATATAATTTGAGCTTAAGGAGTTTATGGAGTTCCTAAAGGCTTTAACTACACTCTTTTTTTCTGAACACTATGATGTTGGATGATGGATGATAGAAGGTCTTTATGGGTCAATGAGTTAAATCTTAAATGAATGTTCCTAACCAAAGAATTGATAGTTGATGTGATGAATTGAGTTAACAAATGTCCAATGAGACTAGTTGATGAATGAATTAACCATAGGTTGATATTTTATGAACATGTTGAGTTTTGGAGGAGTATTGAGCACCAAATTGAGTAAGAATAAGTCCAACTCGAATTCAATAACTATGTACCCGACGTAGGAGAGGATTGAACCGTAAAATCAGATATTTCCTACTTACCCAAAGAGAGGACATGATGTTACTGATTTTGGATCCACTGATGGTAAACTTTTCCAAGACACAGTGTTAAATAAATCTAACAATCAACTCCTAAATAATTGGACTAACTTAACACACGAAAATGAGAGAAACAAGTACAACCGCCAATTAAACGATGTCGCGGATAAATTCATTGGACATAAATGTGAGAACCAATGTTAGACATATCAATGATGAGACTTTGAACCAGATCGAAGACAAAATGGTGACAAACTGTAATTTTCAATTGTGAGTTGACAATTAAAACGAACATGGCTGCTATTCGGCCAAACAAAACAGGAATGGGCTACATTATTATGCTAGAATAGGCTACTACTGAAATGAGTTTATAACAAGTCGTAAATGAGAAAGGAGACAACCAAGATCACGAGTATACCTACATCGAACTTGTGAAGACAGAACAAACAGTGAAGGAACAAGACTATACATTCAATGCATTCAACCATTCGAAAATGAACACAAAATCATTTAAAGTTACCCAACACAAGGGTCCAAAGTAAATGAAAAACTACAACCTTAAAACATAAAACTCAAGATGGCATGCTATAACGAAAAATAAAACCTTGAGCAAGAAATGAAATCGTGTTGTAAATCAACACATAGTGGTGAACTTCAGAGATCAAGACAGGAAAGAACTTTCAAATAAATCTCCCATAGTCGGAATGAGTTTAAGCTAGACGAAACCTTAAGAATCAGATCATTGCAATACAACAAGCGAGAAAGATGAACTGATCAAATATGTATTATAGGTTATCTTAAGACTAAATTTCAGATAACTAATTACGGATTCAAACTAAGATCCAAGATAGAGATGAAAACAAACGTCGTAACATGCAGTCATGAATTTGAAGTAATTTTCAGCGGAAAACTTAAGTTTACATTAGGGACTTAGCTCTTAGAACATAACCTGGCAAAGACTTAAGCATTTTTGATACCATTAAGCAGAAAATCATGAAATCAAAATTTAGCAGCAGTTAAACATACAACACCAATAAGAACGCTAAATCATGACCATTCTAGCTTAACGCGTCTTATGATTCCAGCAAGATTAACCAATATCAGACAAGTATGTAGCTATTTCATCACACAGAGAATTAACTAGAAGAGGTATAAGAGAAGAAGGCATTACCTTTCTTGAAGCAACGACTGAGACTACGACTTGAATTGAATTATCCAAGACTTTGGAATCAAAATTTACAGACTCTAATTTTCGGATTTTGAGACTCAGAGAATTATATATTTCTTGAAGTAAAGGTATTCTTCAGAATTTTTGTTTTACAGGAAGAGCCAATCCCCAAAAAACATCCCTTTTTCCGAAAGCAAAATGGGGATTTTATAAGCAAATCCCTTGTCCTAAAGCTCCTAACTGCTGTAAATCACTCCACTTCAGACAAAATTGGTTCAATCTCGTCTGTCCAATTCAACGGCAAGGATGGATGAGGGGCGAGATGGGAAAGCGTGGCATATGCAAGGACGAGGGAGGCGGTACGGGTTGTGCTTGTGTTGCTGGTGGTTTGGCGGTGATATCGTTTGTGTTGAAGAAGAAAAAGGTCGCATGAGGGGAGAAAGGGAAGAAAAAGGTCACTGCATGTTTTGTCTTCACAAGTTTGACGTAGATATACTCGTAATCTTGGTTGTCTCCTTTCTCATTTTACGACTTGTTACAGACTCTTTTCAATAGTAGCCTATTCTAGCGTAATAATGTAGCCCGTTCCTGTTTTGTTTGGCCGAATAGCAGCCATGGAAAATTTTAGTTGTCACCATTTTGTCTTCGACCTGGTTAAAAGTCTCATCATGGATATGTCTAACATTGGTTATCACATTTATGTCCAAAGAATTTATCCGTGACGTCTTTTAATTGGCGGTCATACTTGTTTATCTCTTTTTCGTATGTTAAGTTAGTCCAATTATTTTGGAGTTGATTATTAGATTTATTTAACATTGTGTCTTGGAAAAAGTTTACCTTTGCATCATATTCAAATTATAGTGTCGACATATGCATGTGCTTTATTATAAGTTTGTCAATGAGTAAATGGATTAAGTGATGTTTGGTAATTTATTTAGTATGTTTTAATTGTTCATTGTTTGTCATGAAATAACCGTAGATTCTTATGTGCCTGCATATTAAGTTGGTTTTCAGAAAACATTGCCTTATATTTTCTATCTTGTTCATGGTGGGAAGATGCTTATTGATTTTATTTTTTGTGCATGAACTCTCTTATTTGAGTCCCTTTTGGGACTCCATTCTTGCATTTCTCGCAAAACTTTGTGTTGTTACAGGTGGCTGGGAGCCAAGTACAAGTTAAAGGAAGCAAAATTATAGGTTTTGGAGCTGAAAAGTCGCTGTATACACTGATATAATGCATGTATACAGTAACATGATACAGCAGAAATGGGGCTAATAGAAAACCATTTGCAGCAATGATAAAAAAGGTTGAGAAGGCCCAAATAATTTCTTTCCTTTAGCATTAAAGGCAGGGTCAGAGTTTGGGCCTACGAAGTCCAATATTTGTGCTTGCTTTATTGATTGATTGAATTTATGTGATACTTGGCTTCTAATAATAACTTATTTATTTTATTTAATTAAATTTCTCAACTGACAAATCATTTTTATGTTAATCCTTTAATTGCATATTTTATTTATTTAATTATTTTTGAAAATTTCAAATTCTTTCAATGGTCAAGTTGTTAACTTCGTTCCAAGAAAAAGTATTTGCTTTAAAATCTCAAGTTCCCTTTTAAAATTATAACAATTGTTTTCTTTAAAAATTATTGTTAAAATATTTAAGCTATTTATTATTCCTCTTTCGATAAAAAAAGAAAATTTTCTTTTTACTTTCAAACATCCCAAGTTATTTTCTTAAAAACTTGATGATTTTAAATTTAATCAATTTTGGTAGAATTTAGAAAATTTAGAAGCTTAAATTGTCTTTTACTTTCAAGTTAATTTTTTTTAAAACTAATTAAATTAATTTAGAAGACTAATTGGAATTGGCTTTTTTCTTAAATTAAATTAAGTTCAAATTGATTTTTCCCAAAAATGTAATTTTCTCAATTAGCACTCAAGACTAATTTAAATCTATTTAGAGTAGATATAAACATTTTCTAATATTTTTAATCTTCTTGTATTAACTTAAGTTTGGCTAGTTTATTGTTTTTAACAACAACAACAACAACAACATACCCCAGTGCCTCAAAAGGCTCCCGCTCATTGCGGGGTGAGGGGGGGTCGGATGTACGCAACCTAACCCCTATGTTTAAAAACATAAAGCGGCTGTTTCCAGATGACCCATGAGGAGCGTCGAAAGTTGCATTGACTAACTGCTACTTCACGAATGAAAAAAGCGCAGATAGTTTAAAGAGCCATTTTATCTAGAATCACATATCCTAAAACATGTTTAACCCCTTCCCTTTAGGATCACTAGCATTATTATCTAGAATCACATAGGTCAAGTAGACTATTAAATGGACTTAATTTTAGTATTATATTAATCCGTAATATAGGTATTCTAATTTACCTTAAAACTAACTAGTGGCAAATCCTTAAGTTAATTAATGTAGGAATCACGTATAACTCTTGTATCTGAGGTGTTGGAATATTTTCCTTCAAATTGCACGTTGAGTTTTGATTATTTGTACTTTGACATTCCTCTCCTTGTTAGTATTGTATACTTCCTTCCCGTCGTTTATGTCCCTGGTTATTCTTTTGATTGATATTTACTTTTGATGCATCCAATCGTCCAATATCACCACCACCAGATTTTCTCTTTTGTCCCCCTTTGCATTTGTCTCTACTTTTTTCTTGAAAGTTTCATTGACCTAGTCCTTTGTAGACTTGATACTATTTTTCCTTTCCTTGTCATGATCTTCTGTTTCGTTCCTCTTCCCCTCCCCTTCTTCTAAAATATCAAATTGATTATTTTTCTCCGCCTTACTTTTTTGGTTTTAAGGAATTTTAGGATTTCATACTTGAAACCACACTTTATTCGTACTTTTTTCTTTTCTTGCTCTTTGAATTGTTCATCCTTCTCATTGACTGTATAATCTTTATTAACTATCTTCCCTTTTTGGAATTCCACCTTATCACTTTTCTCTTCATTGCTCTTTAGATATAGTTCTGGATGAATGACGTAGGATTGTTGCTCATCATGACCCTAAATCCTATAGTGTTTGCAATACATAGGTATGTCATAGTAGAGTCTTATCCATCTTTCAGTTACTTCTCATGTCTTTCTCCTTAAAGCTACATTGATCCTTTAGGGAACTCTTTTAGCAGATTCGCTTCAGTCTTGACCCTAGCACAACTAGGTCTCATTTGATTCCTTGTGGCTAAACCTACCTATAAAGGCTTTCCCACTATCGTCGCTACCGAAAAGCCACCTTCTTTTCTGAAAAAATTGGGTTGTAAAGCAGGGAATGATATTCATGCTATCATAGTAATGGTTTCTTCTTCTGGGTTAAAAAGTGGATCCCACTTTAATGTTCTAATTGCATAAGTGCAATTCTTATTCGTAATGTAGAACAATGGCTTTAATAAAAGATTAACGTAATCTTCCATATTAGATGATCTAATCAGTAAGTGTCTATTACTCAAAAGGTCAATCATACATTCCCCCTTCAATTCACATTTTTTAGGAATTAGTCGCCTTAGATCTTGAATATCATGTCATCCATATAAAAATTTACCTATAGCACCTTATTGGAGGTTCCCATTCACAATCATTTGATCAACCTCCTTCTCCCATATAACATGTGGTTCTCCATGTAAATAAGTAATATGTTTCATTGGAATAGGTCTTATATTTGTTGGTGGTGATTTTAAAAAATCAGCATAATTTGGTCTAGGAATTGGATTTGTAGGTTTTGTGGGGTAATCAACTCCATTGGGTGGTTGACCAGTAGACAAGGTGGCCACTGCATAGCAAAATAGATATCCTGATTCACCTTTGAAATAATTAGGTGGCAACTTTTTACAATGGCATAAGAATCACCAATATGTAATATACCATTTGACCTCGAGTTAAAATAAGGTATAACACTCAAAAACAAATATTTCATACATTTTTAGGGTTTTATTTTAAAAGTTATGACGTGATGATCAATTTAATAGCAAAAGTGATTAGCAGTGGCCTTATATGAAATTATAATTATTATCTTTTTTAATGTGAAAGATTGGGCGTCTAAGACTAGATTTTTTGTTAATCAATAAAATAAAAGCGAAAATCTTAAGGAAAGGATTCACAATTTAATTATATTTTTTAACATAATTACGTTTAACTTAAGTAGTTCATTTATTCCAAACTTAAAATGTTTGAGAGCTCAACTGTGCCCAACAAACTTTTAAATTTGGTGGACTTTATTGACAAATACCTAAAATTGATATGATATTTTTACTTAGACACATTAAATATGTTTTGTATATTTTAAACACCATTTTTATATCATCAAAACCTAATTAGGCATGTATTATTGCCAAACGCCTCCTATGTGGACAAATAAATCAATCAACATGTGATATGCGTTCTTTCAAGAAAAAGTTTCACGCTCATTTTTTTCCTCCAGAATATCAAACCTCACCCTCTTTATTCGTCTTCTTTCTCTTATGTTGTGCTCTGTTCAAACTCTACAAAAAACAATAGGAAGCTAGTTCACAAAGAAAAATAAGTTAAGTGAATAAAACAAATCCTAATAAATTAATTAATAATATTGTGTTCTGTTGCGATTTAACCGATAAACCTGTAAAATCATAATACATATGGAGGCCGATAAGGATGTTTCAATACGACCAGAAGAGAAATTAGGGATTATGGGTAAAGGTGAGATTCAATCTTGATGTCACGACTCAAGCCTAGGGCTAATACGAGACACGGCGAATGGAAAACCTTAAGGAATCTCAAATAAGACTCTTAACTTGTCATTACATATCATTGGATACGAAAGTGTATAAAAACATGAAATAGCAAGAATAGGGGCAAAAAGACTAAGGGAAAAAGCTTGCACAATACCATAGTCAAGAGACAAGATTCAACTCATATCATCGATACATAACATGTCCAACAACCACCTCTACTACATAGATAAGAGCGGAGGTCAAGACAAAGCAACTAGGCTCACCCTTATAGTTAAATAAAACATAGAGAAGAGTGTCTCAATATATAACAAGAGAGAGAGAGAGAGAGTAGACTAAGGTCCTCAAAGTGGAGGACTAACCAACTAGCTTGAGTAGCACCGAACTAGCCACATGAAGGAGGATGATCAACTTGCTCTCTGATTCTTAGATGGTGATATCATGTAGGCAAGAGTATGCCATAGTACGTTTGAATGTACTAAGTACATAGGATACAGTGCAAAAATATATAGGCATCATAATAAAAATGCATAATATTAAGTAATCAGCATAGTTTAACGATATGGCATGTATAATCAATGCTTAAGTAAAATATACTTAAGTAACTCATGCTCATATAGGATATCATATGTATAGAAGAGACAAAGCTAGATATTCAAGGTACAAACCCCTAGGTGGTTGTGTGGTATTAACCCCTTACATGATTGATGATAATAGTACCTTATCAACACGGTAGCGAAGTACAAACACCTCACTGGGTTGATGAGTATAACCCCCAAACATGGTTACCTAAGCTCTTATCCCCCTGAATTGGGTATGGTCTAAGGCAATACTTTATACAGAGTATATCATATACATAAGCTCATTTCATTATCATATAGTCATTCATATCATATCTTATGCTTTGGACCTTCAATTCCTCAAGAAACCATATTCAAACATTTTATCAAACACTTAGAGGGTGTGTAATGCTAATATCAAACCATGAAATATAGAGATGAAATCATACAAGAAAATTCATCGTAAAACCATCAATCAACACCTTGCAACACCCTTAAGACATATATATCAAAACTCCTCATCAAATCTTACATTGGATCAAAAATTTATAGCTCAAAACATAGCAAAATAATCACAACTTTACATATATTTAACATAGTATGAAGTGAATTTCATAATAATCAGACCCATTTGTAAATCAACTTTAAATCATGCAATTTGAGTAAAAGGAGGCTTGTACCATGGGTGAAAGGAACCTATAAAATAAACCAATATACCTTAGCATACAGATAAACTTGGTGAAGATTGGAGATGGAGACTTGAACCTTGAAGAATAACCTTAGCTTGGGATGAGGGTTTGGGACTTGAATTTAGGAGTGAATATATGACTAAGTGTTTGAGTGAGTATTGGGGAATGCTTATGATGATACGAAGGTGAAATATGACTAAGTATAGATAAAAACATGTTTGGGAACACTTAGGCCCAAGACTCAAAATCTTAGACCGAGATAGAAATCACTGGTAGCAAAATACATAGGTCCGCATCTGGTCCACGATGAGGACCTATCATGGAGACAAAATTTACACATGTCTGCGACAGTTACGCATTGCGGCACTATTGCGGATCGATTTTGGATAAAAAAATTTATGAAAAATGAATTTGCTAATTATTAGCTCTTAAATCGGGGTTAGACCCTTCTATCCCTAATTATGACCCCCTGAATAAGAATATAAAGTCAGATTTTTGAAATAACAAAAATATTTTGAGATATATGGAATCTAAAATTCTAGGCATTTCGAGGCACATTTTCAGGCACTTTTTGCGGTCGTTTCAATATCTCACCCTTGAAAACATTTGTCCCCAAATATAAAACAGACGCACAAGGCAAGAATGATCATAAACAAATCAACCCCAACTAAAATGCAATATTACATTTAAAACACCATTTTCAAAATCTCAACATTAGTGTAAATCATCATAGCTTGCCAACTTAAACATGAATGCATATGAATAACTAGAGGCTGAAACATAAGACTTGAATCATATAAGGGACTTAGAATTAGTACCTTAGGCTTGAGTGCAGTGGAAAAAATAAGGATACCGCTTTCACATGACCGCTTTGGCCTCCCAAGTAGCACTTTCGATTTGTTGGTTCCTCTAAAGGATCTTAACAGATGTCACTTCCTTGTTCCTTAATTTCTTTAATTGCCTATCCAAAATCTGAACCAAAACTTCCTCATAAGTCAAGTTATCCTCAACAGCACCCACAACATCAAGAGGCATTAGGATCACTAACACATTTTCTCAACATAGAGACATGGAGCACCGAATGAACCAAATTTATTTCACTAAGCAACTTCAACTCATAAGCTACCTTGCCAACCCTTTTAAAGGCCTCATAAGGACCAACATATTTTGGACTCAACATCCCTTTTTAACCAAAATAGGCCACACCTCTTATTGAAAAAACCTTTACGTAAACCTAATCATCCACTTTGAATTCAAGGTCTCTTCTTCTCACATCCACATAAGATTTTTGACGACTTTGGGTTGTCTTCAACCTTTCCCTAATCGGTCTAACCTTCTCAATGGCATCCATAACAAGATTCGGTCTCAATAAAGCCACCTCTCCAATCTTAAACTAACCAATTGGTGATCTACAATGTCTACCATAAAGAACCTCAAAAAGAGCCATACCGATACTAAAGTGGTAGCCATTGTTGTAGGCAAACTCAATCAAAGGAAGATGGTTACCCCAACTACCCCTCAACTCTAATATACAATCCTTAACATATCATAAAGTGTTTCAATGGTTCTTTCGGCTTGGCCATCCATTTGGGGATGAAAGGCCATATTAACATGAACTTTTATACTAAGACCCCTTCGGAAAGACCTCCAAAATTATGAAGCGAATTGTCAATCACGATTTGATATGATGCACAAAGGAATCCTGTGTAACCTTACTAACTCATGGATATACAACCTTGCATACATTCAGCCCCATATATGGTTTAACCGATAGAAAGTGACCCAATTTCATCATCCTATCAACGACCACCCAAATGAAATCTAAACCTTTTCTAGTCTTGGGCAATCTAACCATAAAATCCATATTAATCACCTCCTATTTCCAAGTAGAAATCTCTATGTTTTGTGTTAGACCACCCGACCTTTGATATTCGACTTTGACTTGTTGACAACTATGGCAACCGAAAGCAAATTTGGCAATGTCCCTCTTCATGCCTCCCCACCAACAAATGTCTCTCAGGTCTCTATAAATTTTGGTAGAACTTGGGTGGATAGAATAAGAAGAATTATGGGCCTCAAACAAGATTTTCTCCCTCAAACCATCAACACAAGGAACACACAACCTACCTTGGTACCTAAGGGCACCATCTCCCCCTTGAGAGAAAACCTCTACTTTGCCCTCTTTCACCAAGGCCTCTAATTCAAGCTAGGAGGAGTCAAGATCTTATTTTTCTATCACCTCATCAACCACTGAAGACTTAGACACATCAATAACAACCACACTATCATCACCAACCTTTTCCAACCTAACCCCCAATCTAGCCAATCTATACATCTCCCTAGCCATTTCCCTATCACCACCATCCACACAAGCTAGGCTACCCATGGACACCTGACTCAAAGCATCTGCCACCATCTTTGCCTTACTCGGATGATAATGTACACTTATGTCATAATCTTTGAGAAGTTCTAGACACATTATTTGTATCAAGTTGAGATCTTTTTGAGTGAAGACATATTGGACGCTCTTATGATCGGTGAAGACATCAACATGCACCCTATATAAGTAATGTCGCCAAATCTTTAATGTGAACACCACAACAACCAATTCAAGATCATGGGTAGGGTAATTCCTATCATGCACATTGAGTTGCCTAGAAGCATAGGCTATGACCTTACCATTTAGCATTAGCACACAACCCAAGCCAAACCTAGATGCATCACAATACACAATAAAACTCTCAAGCCCATCTAACAATATAGGAGCGGACGCAAGCCTATTCTTCAATGTTTGGAACTCCTTTCACATTCATCGGACCACAAACTTAGCCTTCTTTTGAGTTAATTTGGTCATAGGGGAACCAATGGAGGAGAACCCATTCACAAATCTTCTATAATAACCTGCAAGGCCCAAGAAGCTCCTAATATTGGACAGGGTCAATGGTCTTGGCCAATTCCTAATCACATTAGTTTTCTTAGAATCCATTTTTATACTATCCCCGAACACCATATGACCCAAGCATGCAACCTACTTCAACAAAAATTCACACTTGTCATATTTGGCATACAATCTCTCCCCCCCCCCCTCAACCTTTGCAACACAACCCTCAAATGACCTATATGCTCTTCCCTACTATGTGAGTAGATCAAAATATCATCAATGAAAACCACAGAAAAGAAATCAAGGTAAGGTTTGAAGACCCTATTCATTAGGTCCATGAAGATGGCTGGTTCATTAGTCAACCTAAACAACATCACAATAAACTCATAATGCCCATATCTAGTCTGGAAGGCTGTCTTAGGAATATCATACTCCCTCACCCTCATTTGATGATACTCAGATCGAAGATCAATCTTACAAAAAAAGCTAGCCCCTTGCAATTAATCAAATAAATCATCAATCCTTGGAAGAGGATACCTATTCTTAATGGTGACCATATTAAGTTGCTGATAATCAATGCACATTCTATGTGACCCATCCTTCTTTTTAACAAACAATACCAGAGCACCCTAAGGTTATTGACTAGGTCTAATAAATCGCTTTTCTAACAAATCTTTCAATTTTTCCTTTAACTCCTTCAACTCCGCCTAGACCATAAGGTAAGGGGAATGGAGATGGATTGAGTATTAGGAAGGAGATCTATGACAAAATCTATCTCCCTTTTGGGACCCTTTTGGGACCCTTTTCGGGAAGGTAATTTGGGAAGACATCAAAAAACTCATCTATAACGGGACCAACTCGATGGAAGGGACTTTGGAATCAACATCCTTAACCCTCACAAAATTATACAAACACCCCCTAGAAATAAACATATGGGCTTTAATGGATGAAATGAATTTACTCTTGACCACCATATCTTTACATTCCCACTCAAGGACGAGTTCACTAGGAAATTGAAACTTGACCCTATGGGTTCTATAATCAATATAAGCATAGTATACATAAAATCAATCCATCTCAACTATGACATCAATATCTACCATGTCTAATTCAACAATATCACAAGGCAAAAACATATGTAAAATGCAAATGGGACAACTCCTATAAACTTTTCTAGCAATAATAGAAGCACCAATAAGAGTACACACTTCATATGACTCATGCAACAACTCGGGGACAATATGAAACTTTTTAGCAATAAAAGGGGTAACAAAGGAAAGAGTGGCACCTGGATCAATTGAAGCATACACATCAAAGTCAAAGATTTTCAACATACCGATAACAACATCAGGGACCTCACTAACTCCTTGCCTTCCATGTAGAGCGTAAAATAGATTTTGCCTTGGAGCACCACTATGAGTACCAACTCTCCTCAATGGGACCGCAAGAGCACCCTGGACCTTGCTGTGATTTCTCGGACAATCTACTTTCTATTGACCAAGCTCCCACATTCATATCATGGATTAAAAACCTTCATACATGGGCCTCTATGGCTCCTTCCACATTTAGGGTGCACCTCAATAGGAGCTACCTTACCAACACCTTGCGGCCTAAGGAAGTCATTGGCAAACTCCTTATTAGTAGCATGAGGAGGCCCTTGGCCTTGATGAAATTTAGCACCCTTTTGGAATTTACCCTCAAATCAGGCCCTCTTAGACTCATGCCCCTTCTCTTCCTCAATTTCTCCTCCTCTATTTGCTCAGCATAGGTCATCAATCGAGACAAGTCCATGTCACTAATTAGCTTGGTAGACCGATATTCTTCAATTACCTAGTCGGAGACCCCCATCACAAACTTATTTATCCTATATCTAGTATGACTACCAAATGAAGAGCACACTTTGAAAGTTGATTAAACTCTAGGGCATACTCCATCACACTCATATCACCTTGTTTCAAGTTCAAAAAATTTAGCAACTTTGCTTCCTAAGATCAAGAGGGAAAAATCAATTAAGGAAATCCAATTTGAACTGCTCCGAAAGCACCACATTACCAATACCTTTCTTACCTTTCCATTGGTCATACCATATTTGAGCTACCCCTTTGAGTTGGTACACCGCAAAATTCACCTTTTCATTCAGCCTAACACCCATGATATTCAAGATTTTGTAGACCTCATCAATAAACTCTTGTGGATCTTCATCTATCTTTGACCCACCAGAGGATTTATCCTCATGAAGTCCTTTAACTTATCTATCGGGGTAGTAGCATGAGGGGCTTGGGCCCCTTGATTGACTTGGTTGGCCACCACTTGGGCAAGCATAGTAAGAGCATCCCAGAGCTCACCATTGGTAGGTTTCTCCTCAGGAGTTTAGGCCCTTCTTCCTTTAGTATTTAGCATGATCTAGCATAGAAAAGAACAATCATTGGGGGGGAGAACTCACTATAACTCTAAAGTACGATGTAGAACATGAAGAAGGGAAACATTTCCTAAAATATCTCATAGCCTCCTACTCACAGTCATAACGCACTTCACAACCATGAACAGGACTCTAATCGATGCGATGGGTTGGACTCTGAGGATATATCAACCTAGAGCTTTGATACCAAACTTTTCATGACCTAAGCCTAGGGCCTAGACATGACATAGCGAATTGGGAGCCCGAAGGAACCCTAAACAAGCCTCTTAACTTGTCATTACATATCATTGGTCGTGAAAGCATATAAAAACATTATTGAGTAAGAATAGGGTTAAAAGGACTAAGGGAAAAAGCTTGCACAATACCATAGTCAAGAGACAAGAGTCAACTCATATCATAGATACATTATATATCTAACAACCACTTCTACTACACAGATAAGAGTGGGGGCCAAGACAAAACAACCGGACTCTCCCTCATAGTCAAATAGAACATAGAGAAGAGTATCTCTATACATAACAACAGAGAGAGTAGACAAAGGTCCCCAAAGTAGAGGACTCACCAACAAACTTGAGTAGAACCAAACTAGCCACGTGGAGGAGGATAATCAACTTCGCCTCCGATTCCTACATGGTGATATCAAGTAGGAAAGAGTATGCATTAGTACGTTTGAGTTCAGTAAGTATGTAGGATGTAATGCAACAATAGATAGGCATCATAATCAAAATGCATAATATTAAGCAATAGGCATAGTATAACAATATGACATGTATGATTAATGCTTAAGTAAAACATGCTTAAATAACTCATGCTCATAAAGGATATCATATGTGTAGAAGAGACCAAGCTAGTTATTAAATGTACAAACCCCTTGGTGGTTGTATGGTATAAACCCATCATATGGTTGATGTAGTCATACTTTATCGACACGGTGGCGAAGTACAAACCCCCTCACATGGTTGATGAGTACAAATGCCCAACATGGTTATCTGGGCTCTTATCCCCCCGGATAAAGTATGGTCTAATGCAACATTTTATTTAGATTATATCATATATATAAGCTTATTTCAACATCGTATGGTTATTAATATCATATCTCATGCTTTGGACCTTCAACTCCTCAAGAAATCATATTGGAACATTTTATCAAACACTTAGAGGGTGTGTAATGTTAGTATAAAACCAAGAAATATAGAGATGAAATCATGAAAGAAAATCCATTGTAAAACCATCAATCAACACCTTACAACACCCTCAAACATATAAATCAAAACCCCTCATCAAATCTTACGTTACATCTAAGATTTTTAGCTCAAAATATAGCAAAACAGTCACAACTTTACATATCTTTAACATAGTGTGCAGTGAATTTCGTACTAATCAAAACCCATTTGTAAATCAACTTTAAACCATGCAAATTGAGTAAAAGGAGGCTTTCATATCTTAGGTAAAAGGAACCCATGAAAGAAACCCACATACCTTTGTTTAGAGATGAACGTAGTGAAGATTAGAGATGGAGACTTGAAGCTTGGAGAAGAACCTTCGCTTAGGATAAGGGTTTTGGACTTGAATTTAGGAGTGAAAGGCAAATGTTTAGGATGATATTAG
This sequence comes from Solanum sejunctum, assembly GCA_025642045.1. NCBI lineage: Eukaryota > Viridiplantae > Streptophyta > Magnoliopsida > Solanales > Solanaceae > Solanum > Solanum sejunctum. The sequence continues at coordinate 26,894 of JAOTQJ010140629.1, forward strand.
GATGAAATATGGCTAAGCATAGATAGAAACACGTTTGGGAACACTTAGTCCGAAGACCCAAAAGCCTTGGACCGAGATAGAAATCACTAGTAGCAAAATATATAGGTCTGCATTTGGTCCACGATGCGAACCTATTGCGGAGGCCAAATTTACACATGTCCACTACAGTTGCGTGTCGCAACACTGTCGCAGATTGATTCTGGATAAGAATATTTACGAAAACTAAAATTACTAATGATTTGCTCTTAAATTAGAGTTAGACCCTACCCCCCCTAATTTTGACCCCTGAACAAGAATATGGAGTCGAATTTTTAAAATAACAAATGAATTTTGAGATATATGAAATCTAAAATTTTAGGCATTACAAGACACATTTTTAGGCACTTTTTGGGATCGTTTCACTTCAAGAAAGAAAAATGAATGAAAGCGTGTATCCCAAAAAATTTTACGTTCTCAAAATTCATGTAGCACATATATTATGTTTAGTCAGTGAAAAATGTCGAAAGGCACAGTGAGAGCTTACAATATCAATTAAAATGTACAAAATTTTCTTATGTCAACTTTAGGAGTTTGATACGCTTTTAAATTAAACATATAAATTATGAAATATAGACAAAAAGAAGGTACTAATACTCTCTTATAAATACTTGTTAGGTATCAAACTTTATAATAAAATTTAAGGTAATTCAGACTTTATAATAAAATTATTTCGTAGGTATCAAACAGTAATGCTATTTGATTGTTTCTTGTGCTTCCTTTGATCATCTCTAGCATTTATTTTGTTCCATAGACAATCCTCATTTTGGGATGGAGTGCTTTGTGGAGGTTGAAAAATTGGAAAAGTAACTGTACTGAAAGACCAACCTTTACACATAATATATCGATGAATATATATGTATAAATGATAACTAAGTTGAGTGCATTTGTATGGACTGTATACAAGTTCTCTTGAACTTGTAGAAAAAAATATATATATTAGTTCAATTGGAGCTATTGGTTTTATTGAGGTTAACTTCATCAAGCAAAGATTACATATTTCCACTATTTTGGCAAATAAGATCTTGGGTTAGTTGTGTTGAAAAAGAAGATTTGTTCATAAAGTGAAGAAGTTTTGAGTGACGGAGAGTTGCTGAATCACTTGATGTCTCATAGAGGATTAAGGGAAAGCACGAGCACTGACTTAGGTAATAGTTCTCAACCTCTCATAACATCCAGTAAGGCAAATGATGATCCAATAGATTTTCCATTGATGGGAATAGTATCCAATGTCCTTGTTGAATATCAAGAAGGGAAGTATTTAGGTAAAAGTGGAACAAATCTAAAAAAGATGTGTACTGAGAAAGAGTTTAATCCAGTGAAGCTTAAGCCTTTGTGGAGCTTCCGGGGTCACACCATGTATGTCATAGTTGAATTTAAAGGAGATTGGTCAGGATTCTTGAATGCTATAGCATTTGAAAAAGCTTTTGAGTTAGATAAACATGGGAAGAGAGATTGGAATTTAGTGAGACGTTAAGATAATAAATTATATGCTTAGATTGAACGTGGTGATGACTACAACAGTGAGACTTTCATTGGTAAATATATCCGTAAACATGGAGATCTTAAGTCAGTTTCTGGAATACAAGAAAAGATCAAGAGGAAAGATTTAAGGCTACTATGTAACTTGACCAATAAGTTAGAGATGAAAAAGAAAATAAGCAAAATAGTAGTTCTTATGGATAAGGTGATGAGGCAAAAGGAGGAGATGGTCCAAAACCACAATAATGGTGTGTTTTCCTTTTGCTATGTATGATTTGATGTTGAAATGTGGTAGATGCTAAGTCGCATATTGCCCTCATAGAGTGAGTCATACTTGCCCGCCCCTTAGTTCTTATGTGCTATATGCTATGTAAATTCATGTTAATCCCTTATCCCTATGACATTCCCATCGCATGAGTACTACTTTTCTATCCCATAGAACTATGTATTTACTACTTATATATATGTCCAAACCAATCATGTGAAAATATATGCTTGAGGCTTCTTTGGGGACTCTCAGGTTCCCATTTTTCATGTCACTCCTAGACTCTAGGTCGGGATCGTGACAAATAGCCATGATAACTCATACATATTATGTCTAACTTTGGAAGGAGGATAGCCTTGATAGATTTATTGAATATCCTAGGTGCAACAGAGCACCTAAGATGTCGAAAACTTCCCCTAAATTGCAGAGGAGGAGGAAATACTAATAATAATATGGAAGAGAACAGGATTCCAATTAAGTGGCGCAAATTCTTCAATTAAAAAAGATCTTCAATATATACATATATTATACAAGCATTTTAGAAATGATAAAATATACGCCTAATTGTCCTTCCCAAATCTCTCCAATACGATGGGGACGGGGGTGCCAGAGCAAATGCAACATGATAGGAAAGTTGCTCCATCGAATAAGATCTTTGAGTAAAATCAACCACGACTACCATCTGCGGTCCATTTTTGTTCTCTTCCCTACTAAGAAGGAGGATCAAAGAAAGGTATCTTACTTATCTCCTGGATAGATGGCGACTTATTTAATGGTCAGCTTTTTTACCAGAATGCCTTCTTAGTCGATGAGCAGCTTTTTTACTTGTAAGGAAGTAGGAACCAAAGACATGCGAAGGACATTTTCTTCTTTACCATTTACTCTCCAAAGGGCAAGGGAGAGACTATATCCCTTTCCTTCAGTAGCTCTTTTGGTTTTCCAAGGATAGCGGTAGCTGGGACAAAGCTTTCTTTCATTAGCAGATACATAGAATAATAAATGACAAACTTCTCTGCTTTTTGAAGCATAATGAGAGGGATAATCAACTTTAAAGGACACAAAAATGATCAGTGAAGCAATTTCTCAGACAAAAAAAAAACATAAAGAGAGTCCACATAGAGTTAAAGATTGTTTCACACTCCATGCCTCTTTAAGTTGTAGAACTAAAAAAATTTAGAAAATAAGCAATGTATGGGCTCTCATATAACCGACAATTGCTTCTTTTCCACACTTGAAAAAATAAGATGGTCCATAAAAGTGGCAGTAACTTCAAGTCCCCAAGGAATTTATCCCTAATGGAACTCAAGTTTACTACCATCTCACCAAGTAGTATCTGATCAAATTATTGTTATGCAACAACTCGCAACTATGTATTAGTAGAAATTTTTTCCATAGTTGACATACATTCTAAAGTGCCCTATTCATTTTTTAGTGATACTAGTGGCATCCCTAGAGCTTTCATGCACCTAAGCTAATCAGCTAGTCCATCCCATCACAGTAATTTCTTAAAATGCATATGCAAAAGTCTAACTTACTGGCATCAAATAAGTCACGAGGTAACCAAGAAGCAATATTTAACACAATGCTATAAGCGTTAAAACAAAAGGCCATAGCACATACTGAAAAGGCAATGCTGCCCACCAAGGCTAGACTAGACAGGCGCAATAGGTGTGCAGTTGGGACTCTAACCTAAAATCTTCGAGTTGTTACTCCTATGCCTTAGAAACTAGGTCGTCTCTTTAAGAACCAACATTATTAAACTGTGACTATTATATATGTCGTAAATGGATTCATCGATCAACTTTTGTTCCAACCTCGAGACTCACATGTCCCAAAATAGAAAAACTATCAAACCTAAGAAATAGGCTAAATCAATTGAATAGAAGTATAAAATTAAATAAATTTTGCTATGATAACTTTTCGATATTAATGGTGTAATGAAAATCATTTTGAAAGATAATATCAACTGTCATGACCCAAGCCTAAGGCCTATACATGACACTATGAATGGGGAACCCAAAGGGACCCCAATCAAGCTTCTTAACATATCATTACACATCCTTGGTCGCGAAAGCAATTAAATAACAATAAGAGAGTAGAAGTAAAGGAATCCAGGACTAAGGTATATCTTTCATATCATAAAACATCATAGAGTCAAAGAGATTCAAGGCTCATAGCATCATTATATAACTTGTCCAGTATCACCACTAAACATAGAACTTAGCGAGGGCCAAGAAAAACAACCGGGCTCACCCTCATAGTCAAAGCATACAATAAAAAAAAGAGTCTGTACATCGCATAAATAAATAGAAGTATGTCCTCAAAGTTGAGGACTCACCAACTTGCTTTGAGAGATATTGCACCAGCCACGTGGAGGAGGAGGAGGATCAAGTAGGGCTTCGGTTCCTAGATGGTAACATCATGTAGGCATAGTGTATGCATTAGTACATTTGAATGTACTAAGTATGGATGATGCACCGCAACAACAGATATGCATCATAGCCTAGGGCTTAGACATGACACGGTGAATGGGGAACCCGAAGGGACCCCAATCAAGCCTCTTTACATATTATTACACATCCTTGGTCGCGAAACCAATAAAATAACAACAACAGATAGGAAAAGGGGTAATGCGAGGATAAGGGACATCTTTTATATCATAAACATCAAAGAGTCAAGAGAGTCAAAGCTCACAGGATCATTACATAACTTGTCCAACAATACCTCTAAACATAGAACTTAGTACGGGACAAGATAAGCAACCCGGCTTGCCCTTATAGTAAAAGCATACAATAAAGAAAAGATAGTCTATACATATCATAAATCAAGAGAAGTATGTATTCAAAGTTGAGGACTCACCAACTTGCTTTGAGAGATATTGCACCAGCCACGTGGAGGAGGAGGAGGATCAAGTAGGGCTTCGGTTCCTAGATGGTAACATCATGTAGGCATAGTGTATGCATTAGTACATTTGAATGTACTAAGTATGGATGATGCACGACAACAACAGATATGCATCATAGTCAAAATGCATAATTAGGCTATAGATGAGCATATAACAATATGGCATGCATGAATGATACTTGAAGTAAACATGCTTATACATGAGTCATATTACATTAGTAGTAATAGACCATCATCATTGACCAAGCAACTTAGTACTTAGAATCTAAGGTAGATCACCCCTTAGTAGTGATTGAGGAATCAAACCCTTAATTGCTTAACGTATAAGACTACCCTCTATCAGAAGTGATTGAGGTATCAACCCCTCTTTTGGTTGATGACTTATGACCCCCATCTAAGATGATTGAGGTATCAACCCCTCAATTTATTAATAGCTTACCATCCTCATCCGAGATGATTAAGGTATCAAACCCTTAATTAGTTGATGGCTTACCACCCCCATCTAAGGTGATTGAGGCATCACACCTTAATTGGCTATGGTCAAGTCATAACATAATAGATACTTCTTATGGAATCAACACATACATAACATCCTTTCATCATCATAAAGTTACTTAACTCATATGCCAGATATTAGGCCTTTAACAACTCAAGATACATTAAACAAAAATTTTATCAAACATTTGGTGGGTGTGTAATGCTAGTGTAAAACCACGTAATTCAAGAGTGAGATCATAGAAGAAAATCCAATGTAAAACCACCCACCATTAATTGGTAACACCCTCATTTAAGATGCATCAAGACCCTTTATCAAATCCCATAATGGATCATAGATTTATAGATCAGACCATGCTTAAACAGTCACACTTTTACAAAATCCCAACATAGTTCATATTCAAATTCATTGTAAGATCCAGAAGTAAATCAACTTAGAAACATGGATTTAGGTAAAAAGGAAGCTTTGGTACCATAGGTAAAGGTACCCAATGGTCGAAACTCACATACCTTGACTTTGGAGAATCCTTGATGAAGATTGAAAATGAAGACTTGAAGCTTGAGTGAAATCTTTAAGATCCGAATGAGTTTTGGCTTTTGAAATTTTGGGTGAAATATTTGTCGAAGTGTTTGAGAGGGTATTTGGGAATGTCTTATATGATATGAAGGTGAAATATGGCTAAGTATAGATATTTTCATGTATGGAAAAGCCTTAGACCAACTCAACAAAACTGGAAAAAAATAACATTGGTTCGCGCACTGGCTGCATCGCGCCAAGGGTGCGGACTCATTTTGGATAAGGAGTTTTGAGAGTTTGAAATTGTGATTAGCTTGATCTAAAATTGACTTAGACCCATTTCCCATTCAAGTTTTCCCTCTGATTAAGAATATGAAGTCGAATTTTTGATATCACGCATGAATTTTGAGATATATAAAAATTATGATTCCGAGCACTTTTCAAGCACATTTTCGTGCACATTTTTGGGGGGTAGTTTCAACTTCTCCCCCTTGAGAACATTCATCTCCTAATATTAAAGAAACATATATGAGAAGGGTTATTCATGAAGAAATCATCCCCAACAAGAATGCAATAGTACATTTAAATACCATTTTCAAAAATCTCAACAAAAGTGTTAAAATCACCATGAGCTTTCTCAATATAAACATGAATGCATGTAAATGACATAAGGGATGAAATATAAGAATTGAAATCACATAGGGGAATTAGAGTTAGTACCTTAGGCTTGAGTAACATGGAAGAGCTAGGGATATCGCTTTTGCATGTCCACTTTGGCCTCCCATGTAGCACTTTCGACTTGTTGATTCCTCCAAAGGGCCTTAATGGAAGTAACATCCTTCCTCCTTAACCTCTTCACTTGTCTATCCAAGAACTCTACTAGAAATTCTTCATAAGTCAAGTTGTCTTCAACAACACCCACAACATTCAATGGGATAATAGCATTCAGATCACCCCACACACTTCCTCAACATAAACACATGGAAAATCGAATGAACCAAATATAGTTCACTAGCCAATTCCAACTCATAGGCCACCTTAACAATCCTCCTCAACATCCTATAAAGGCTGACAAATCTTGGACTTAATTTACGCTTCTTACAAAAATGAACTACACCCTTCATGGTTGACACCTTCAAATAGACCCAATCACCAACTTTAAATTCAAGCTCTTTTCTCCTCACATCAGCATAGGACTGTTGATAACTTTGGGATATTTTCAACCTTTCTCTAATCAACCTTACCTTCTCCATAGCCTACATATCCATATCTGAACATAACAAAGCCATCTCTCCCACTGCAAACCACCCAACTAGTGATCTACAATGCCCACTTTAGAGGGCCTCAAAAGGAGCCATACCAATGCTAGAATGATAGCTATTATTATATGGAAATTCAATCAGTGGAAGATGATCATCCCAACTACCCTTAAACTTCAAAATACAAGTCCTAAGCATATCCTTAAGAGTTTTGATAGTTCCTTTTGCTTGGTTATCCATTTGAGGGTGGAAGGTCATATAATCTTTACCTTGGTTTCAACACCTTTTCGGAAGGACCTCCAAAAGTATGAAGTGAACTTAGCACCATGATCCTTTATGAAAGACAAGGGCACCATATGCAATCTCACCAACTCATGAATGTACAATTTGGCTTAGTCTTCAACCGTATAAGTAGTCTTAACTAATAGAAAGTGAGACGACTTTGTCATCCTATCAACCACAAACCAAATAGAATCAAAACCCTTAAGTCTTAGGCAACTCAACCACAAAATCCATGTTAACTTCCTCCGACTTCCAAGTAGGAATTTCTATGTCTTGGGTTTGGCCACCTAGCCTTTAGTGTTCGGCTTTAACTTGTTGGCAACTATGATAACTGGATACAAATTTTGAAATGTCTTTCTTCATACCTCTCCACCAAAACACATCCCTCAAATCTCTATACATCTTGGTAGAACCGGGGTGAATAAAATAGGAAGCATAATGAGCCTCATCAAGAATCCTCTTTCTCAAATAATCAACACAAGGCACACACAACCTACCTTGGTATCTAAGGGCATCATCTCCCCCTTAGGAGAAAACCTCCACCTTGCCCTCTTTCACTAACGGCTTTAATTCTAATAAGGAGGGGTCAAGATCTTGCTTTGCTTTTACCTCATCAACCAAGGAAGATTTTGAACCATCAACAACCGCAATACTACCATTATCAACCTCTTCCTACCTAACCCCCAATCTAGCCAACTGCTGAACCTCTCTAGCCACCTTTTTGCCCCCATCATTAATATGAGCTAGATTATACATAGATACCCTACTCAAAGCATTTGCCATAACATTAGCCTTATTGGGATGATAATACACACTCGTATCGTTATCCTTAAGGTGCTATAACAACCTTTGTTACCTTAAGTTAAGATCTTTTTGAGTGCACACATATTGGAGATTCTTATGATGGGTGAACGCATCAACTTGCACCCCATACAAATAATGACGCCAAATTTTCAAAGAAAATATCACGGATCCAATTCAAGATCATGAGTAGGATAATTCTTTTCATGCACTTTGAGTTGCCAAGAAGCATATGCTATCACCTTACCATTTTGCATCAAAACATAACCCAAGCCAATCCAGAGTCATCATAATACAACAAACCCTTCCAACCCTTCCGATAGAGACAAGATAGGAGTGGAGACAAGTTTATCCTTCAAGGTTTGGAAACTCCTTTCACACTAATCGGTCCACACAAACTAATCCTTATTTTGAGTCAACTTAGTTATGGTAGAAGCAATGGAAGAGAACCCATTCACAAACCTCCGGTAGTAACCTGGTAAACCTAAAAAGCTTCTAATGTCCGATGGGGTCAATGGTCTATGCCAATTTCTAATCACATCCATCTTTTTAGGATCAACCTTTATACCATCCCCTAACACCACATGACCTAGAATGGCAATATCTTTCAACCAAAATTCACACTTCTCATATTTAGCATACAACTTCTCTTCCCTCAACCTTTGTAGCAGTACCCTCAAATCAGCCACACGCTCCTCCTCACTATGAGAATAAATCAAATTATCATCAATGAAAACCAACATAGACAAATCGAGGTAAGGTTTAAGACCTTATTCATAAGATCCATGAAGATAGCCAGTGCATTGGTCAACCCAAAGACATAACCACAAATTCATAATACGTATACCTAGTCTGGAAGGCCATCTTGGGAATGTTACACTCCCTCACCTTCACTTGATGATACTCGGACCGAAGATCAATCTTAGAGAAGTGACTAACCAATTGAAGTTGGTCAAACAAATCATCAATTCGTGGGAGAGGGTACTTATTCTTGATGGTAACCCTATTAAGTTGCCAGTAGTCAATACACATTTTAAGAAACCCATCCTTTTTCTTTATAAACAACACCGGTGCACCCCAAGGTGATTGGCTAGGCCTAATAAAACCCTTCTCTAACAAGTCCCTCAATTGCTCCTTTAACTCTTTAGTTCCACTAGGGCCATACAGTAAGGGGGAATAGAAATAGGTTGAGTATCGGGAAGGAGGTCTATACCAAAGTCTATTTCCCTTTTACAAGGAACACTGAAAAGGTCATTTGGAAAGACATCAAAGAACTAATTTACAACCAGAATTGACTCTATAGGAATGACTATGGACTCAACATCCATAACACTCACAAGATGATAGCGACACCCCTTAGAGATCAACCTTTGGGCTTTAATGCAAGAGATAAACCTACCCTTGACTACCATATCATGACTACCCCACTCAAGGATGGGTTCATTTGAGAATTAGAATTTGATGCTATGGGTTCTACAATCAATAGAGGTATAATGTGAATGCAACCAATCTATCCTAAGAATAATAACAAAATCTACCATGTCCAACTCAATAAGATCAGAAGGCAATATTTTATGCAAGATGCAAATGGGATAATTTCTATAGACCTTTCTAGCAACACTAGATACACTAGTAGGAGAAGACACCTCATAAGACTCACATAATAATTCAGGCTCAACATGAAACCTTTTGGCAATGAGAGGAGTAATAAAAACAAGAGTGGCACCCGAGCCTATCAATTTATACACATTAAAATCAAAGACTTTTAATATACCAATGATGACATCAAGTATCTTATCAACCCCTTACCTCCAATGAAGAGCATAACATTGATTATGCCTTGGGCCATCACCTTGTTGGCCTCCTTTATCTAAAGGAGCCACATTAGCACTCCGGCCTTGAGGATGTACATCCTTACCCTTGTTGCAATTTCATGGACAATCAATCATCTTGTGGCCTACTTCCCCACAACCAAAACAAGCATTGGTATCCCTCAAGCATGGTCCACCATGACCCCTACCATACTTTGTACACACGAGTCAATGTTAGGACTCGCAACTTAATTTAAACCCCAAAAGTCCTTAATTAGTTTGATTTAATAAAGTTTGGGACCGAATGCAATATTTCTTCTAAGTTTGGTCCTTAAAGATAAAATTGATGTGGGGTTAAGGTGTGTGTGAGCGTTTGATTGGCCCAAGTGGTACATGTGTGCCTATATATACATGAATATCCTTTACAAGATCAACAACATTCCATACTTAGAAAAATTAGCCAAAAAATTTTGAATATTACTCCAAGCTCTTGGGTTGCTACAGTGCACCCTCAAAAAATTCAATTTTTTCGTGTTTTTGATTATTTGATGATTCAATCTCGGTATATTGAAGCCCCTAAGTAGCGTGGTGGCATTGGTTGGTCAAGAAAGAGCATAGTTTGCCGGTTACGAAAGATTGGGTTGTAGTAGAGGATTTCAAGGTATGTTAATTTTTATCTTTGTTTATGTTAATTAAAGGTTGTGAAGGTGTTAGGAATGTGTGAAAATGAAGATAAAACACGAAAATAGGATTGGTTGTTAACGAAATTACAAATTTCAAATTGTGGTCGAATTGGGAATGGAATTTGTATATGGTTGTATATTGAATTGTTGACTTGTATTTGTGTTTATTTGGCATGGAAATCGTCTTTTTAGTGTAAATGAAGTGTTAGAAAATGATTCTAATAATTATATGAACGTTAGATTAAATTGGAGGCTCGTCAAGGGTATTATGTTGTGTTTTAGCGTTAGAGGTGTCCGTTGGGCGTTGGGGTGATGTATTATGTTTTTTGGAGAATATTGGAAGACTTGAATATGATATATATGAATTTGATTCATTGCTGCCCTGTTTTGTTGGTTACGTCGCAATAGCATTTTGTGGCGATTTGACGTTATAGTGGTATTTGAAAAAGTTTATTGATATTGTGGGCTGTTGTTGTTGTTGTTGACTGATTATTTGAGCCGAGTTGAATTATCGGGGTAGTGTATTTTAAGGGGAAATGCTGCCAAAATTTTTATAAATTTTGAATGAAAAGTTAGGGATTAAGGTTTGACACGGATATGAATTATTGGCGTTATTGCAATTGTGTAGACATTGAACGTCCAGGAGACTAAGCTTGGATTGACTTTTTGTTGGAGTTAGTTGGCAAGCGAGATTGAGGTATGTAATGATTTCCTACCCTTTGGAATGAATTCGTAAGCTTATTCGATGTTATACGTTTGAAAAGTTCCTTTCCTGTACAAATTGAGTTTGAAAATAATATA
>JAOTQJ010140638.1:0-38217 GCA_025642045.1 Solanum sejunctum
ATGAAATTAAATCTAAGTTCTACTTAAATAAAAAATTCTAAATTTCAAACTTAAGAAATCCAACTTACTTTGAGTTCCCATCTCATTCAACTTCAAATCTATGTTCAACTTCAAAAATAAAACCTAAAGTTCAATTTTTATATTACATTCAACTTTAAAGTTCACAACTTAAAATTCTTCAAGTTCTTTTTAATCAAAGTGCAAGTTAAACACTACTATAGCCATAATCTTAACAAATCCTAAATTAAAATTCAAGTTCTACTTATATACATAAGTACAAAGTTCACAAATAAAGTTCAAAACTTAAGTTCAAAATTAAATCTAAGTTAAACAATAAAAAACAATAAGGTTCGATTTTTATATTATATTCAAATTTAAACTTCACCACTTAATATTTAAGTTTAAAGTTTAATATAAGTTCAAGTTTAACACTGTTAAAGTCATATTCTTAACAAATCATAAATTAAGGTTCAAATTCTACTATATTATATACAAGTTCAAAGTTAAGAAATAAAGTTTAACTTCTAATTAAAATAGTTTAAGTTCAAATTCTAATGAAATTAAATCTAAGTTCTATTTAAATAAAAAATCCTAAATTTCAAATTTGAGAATCCTACTTACTTTGAGTTCTCATCTCATTCAACTTCAAATCTAAGTCCAACTTCAAAAATAAAATCTAAAGTTCAATTTTTGTATTATATTCAACTTTAAATTTCACGACTTAAAATTCTTCAAGTTCTTTTTAATCAAAGTACAAGTTAAACACTACTAAAGCCATAATCTTAACAAATCCTAAATTAAAGTTCAAGTGCTACATTATATACACAAGTACAAAGTTCACAAATAATGTTTAAAGTTTAAGTTCAAAATTAAATCTAAGTTAATTTTTTTTTTTTTTAAAAAATAAGCTTCAATTTTTATATTATATTCAAATTTACACTTCACCACTTAACATTCAAGTTCGAAGTTTAATATAATTTAAAGTTTAATACTACTAAAGTCATATTCTTAACAAATCCTAAATTAAAGTTCAAATTCTAATGCATTATATACAAGTTCAAAATTAAGAAATAATATTCAACTTCTAACTAAAATAGTTTAAATTCAAATTCTAGTGAAATTAAATCTAAGTTCTACTTAATAAAAAATCCTAAATTTCAAACTTAAGAAATCCTACTTACTTTGAGTTCATCTCTCATTCAACTTCAAATCTAAGTTCAACTTCAAAAATAAAACCTAAAGCTTAATTTTTATATTATATTCAACTTTAAAGTTCATAACTTAAAATTCTTCAAGTTCTTTTTAATCAAACTGCAAGTTAAGCACTACTAAATCCAAAATCTTAACAAATCATAAATAAAAGTTCAAGTTCTCCATTATATACACAAGTACAAAATTCACAAATAAAGTTCAAAGTTTAAGTTCAAAGTTAAATCGAAGTTAAACTATAAAAAAAATCTAAGGTTCGATTTTTATATTATATTCAAATTTAAATTTCACAACTTAAAATTCAAGTTCCAAGTTTAATATAAGTTCAAGTTTAATACTACTAAAGTCATATTCTTAAAAATTCCTAAATTAAAGTTCAAACTTCTACTATATTTTATACAAGATCAAACTTCATAAATAAAGTTCAAAGTTTAAGTTCAAGATAAGTTCTAATATCCTAAAGTTCAAGTCCAATATTAAATCTAAGTTCTTAAACTACGTTTTAAAGTTCAACCTAACAAATACTAAAGAATAAATTTTTACATTATAATTATTCAAGTTCAACTTCAATATAACACTTACTTTCCAACTCAAAAAAAAAATAAATAGATCAATATCTATACAATCTAATTCAACAAAACTAATTCAAATTAACACCCTATAATCTTCATTCACTAATTCACAATTAAATATACAACCTAAGCATGTAAACAACATTCTAACTTCAACAACAATTCAATTCCAACTAAAAAATGCCTAATTTACAATCTCATTCAAAAAATCTCAAATTCAAGCAAAAATCCTAAAATTTTTATTCACTGATTCACACAACATATACAAATAACTATGCTACTACTATCCTAACTTCACAACAATAGTATTCCAACACAAAAATACCCAATTCATAATCTAATTTCAAAAACTAAAATTTAAAGTTTAGCCATAAAAGCAAAACAATAATTCCATACACATATTCACAATGAAATACACAAAATAAGTTTTCTAATATCATAATATCAACAAGAATAGTGAGATACACTAACTAATAGGTTACAAAATAAGAAAAAAGTTTAAGGAATAAAAATGGGTACAACTACTAAAATGGAGCAAAAGGAACAAAAGACTAGTACCTTAGGGGATGGGGTGGACATAGAGGAGCGATGGTGGCTCTAGCGGCGGCAGCTGTGGACGATGGTGGTGGTTGGGGTGGGAGGGTGGGGCAACACAACGTGTATGGGCTAGAGGGATAAGGGTTTTTAGAGAAAAAATAATTTTGGAAAAGGGGGGAAATGGGTTTATTCAGTCATCTCTTTTTTTTATATTGGATGAGAGGCGATGGATGATGTCGCTTTGTCCGTCGCCCTTCATTAAAAAAATTTAACTTTTCCACCAAAACTGTGACGGACTAGGTGACGAAGTCCGTTGCAAATTTTAAAAAATTAACTAAATAAATTTAATAAAATATGCGACGGACAAAATTATTTTTTCCATTGCAACTATCAAATTAAAAATTTAAAAAATTTTAAAAAATTGCGATGGAAAGCCGTTGCTTGTATACTAAATAATTAGATATTAATAAAAAATTATTCGAAGACAAATCCGCCAAAATTAGCGACGGATTTATGGATAGTATCCGTTGCTTTTAATTTATTAATTTTAAAAAAATAAAAAAGGTAAATGCGATGGACTGCATCCTTTTGTCCGTCGCTTTTTGGAGTGATGCAGTCTGTCGCTTTTTGATAGTTTTTTAGTAGTGGTTCGTGGAATCCACATATGTTTTTTGAATTTTTTTAAATATTAAGATGTCTACAAGACCAGGACTTACGAGTCGTAGCTAAGCTAGGACTCATAATTGGGATTTTGTAGAACCTAATCCAATAAATTTTTTAAACGTTGAGCAGGTAAGGTACAAAAGGAGGGTCAAAATATTTTGACCCCACTTTTATCCTAATTGACCAAAATTTCCCCCAATTTCTTTCCCTCCATTATCTCCTATGATTTTTCTGGCTTTAGTTGGTGTTTTTCGACACAAAAATTTTGCCACACCTAAGGTTTCTTGGATACTCATTCTCTCTCTATTATTCAAGTCTATCATGACTTGTGGTAAATTCTTGATTCAATTTTGATCCTTAAACTTGCCTTGTCAGTGTTTGATTGTGATGATCATTATGATGGGCTTGATTGTAAGCGTGGATTGTTGGTGTTTGTGATGTATGAATGAGAGATTTGGGTTGTCATCAAGTGAATCAATTGTTTAGGACCTGAATTAAGTGTTATAGTATTCATATTGTTGATTGAGTGCCTATGGTATCATGTGTCTTATTTGATTGAGTGGTTACATATTGTTCATGAATGTAAATTGATTATCGATAACATATGAGTATGACAATGTTTGGGCCAAATTGATTTAGTCAAAATTGTAGGGTGATTAATGCTTGTTATGCCTGTTGACTATACCCCAACTGTAGTTCAATGTGATTGAGTGATTATTGCTTATGAATTGGTGGGTGACACTATAGGTGCATCTTTGTTTGAAAGAATTAAGTAGGGTTGAGATGTTAGGGTATTGATGGTAAATTCTTTTCGATAGGTGAATTTATAAAATAATGTTTGAGGTACGATTTATTATATGCTTAACATATGAGTGTTTGTATGTTTGCTTCGATTCTAGGAGCATAGTGTTTAAATTGTTTGTATGGTCCGTGTGATGAACTAGGGTAGTTTAGGTACCTGTACTTTTTTGTTCATGAGAATCTTTTACAACTGGTAGATGAGTATATGATTTGTAATTTCCTCTCGTGGGAAGTTATAGGGACTTGAATTTCTAAGTATTCGTCATACAAGACATTTTATAAGCCGTATATCACTTTACGATCGGTAGATAAGTCTCGTAGACTCTAGACTATTTTGAATTTATTCCCTGGAACTTTATACAGATCTAGTTTACAACTCATGAACCAAAATACGAGTCATACCTAGGTCTCGTACAACTTTTCTATGTTCAATATTTTTTTGTACTTTTGGAATGTGGGACTACTTTATGCCTCAAACTTCTAACTGCAACTCATAATTGGTTCTCTTATTATGCTTTTGAAACTGATCCAATTTAGTTTTTGCTTTTTCTTTCTTAATTGTTGGGTCTAATTATGGTTCATTTGTTTTTTATTTACAGGAAATATGGCCCTAAAATGAATCCACTCTAAGATTGAGAAATTGAGGAGAAAGCTCATCGATGAGCTGACTGATAATAAGAAGACCCCCTAACCGAGTGGGTTACTTGAGATCCATGATGTTTCATCAGACCCTTAGGCTGGGGTACCACAGACTAGAGCAATAGCTACCAGAGTTATCCAGACTGATGCTCATGCTAATCTTCCTTCCCAGTTTGATAAGGAAGGCAGAGAGAGGATGAAGAGTAGCATGCCCCAGATGACTAGGTCCAGAGATGAGCAGAGTTCAGAGGATAGCTCCCAAGGCATAGAAGATGCCAAATCTTGGGTTGCACCATCATCTTCTTCAGCATCGGATGCTTGTACTCTCTGGTGGGGAGTCAAGGGGATGGAGGCTATATTCTTGGAGGGCATGCAGCCCAAAGAGTTGGATGAACACACCTATTTGACATATCAGGAGTCTGAAACAATCCCAAAAAGTGCCCAAATATATGCCTCAGAAGTGCCTAAAATTGTAATTTTCATATATCTCAAAATGTGTGTGTGATATCAAAAATTCGACTTTATATTCTTGATAGGGGTTCAAATTAAGAGGGGAATGGGTCTAAAACTGATTTATAAGCAACCGTAGCAAAATTTAAAAATCACAAAAATGCAATATCTAGTGACGATCCGCTCTCCTGGATCGATGCACCAAGGGCAGGCTTCTTTGTGCTTTTGTGCACTATTTTTCTATCTCGGTCCATGACTTTTGAGTCTGGGTCTGAGTGTTCCCATGCGTGAAAATACCTACACTTAGCCTTATTTCACCCTCATATCATTCAATACATTCCAAAATACTCTCTCAAATAGTTAAACAATATTTCATCTCTAAATTTCAAGTCCCAAAACTCATCCGGATCTTAAGGTTCTCATTGACGCTTCAAGTGTCTATCTCCAATCTTCTTCAAGGATTCTCCAAAGTGAAGGTATGTGGGTTTCTTTCATGGGCTCCTTTCACCCATGAATCTTAAGCTTTATTTTACTTTAAATTGCATGATCTAGTTTGAATTACTCATGGGTCTTATTTATTATGAATTTCATTGCACATTATATTGGGATTTCATGAAATTATGATTATTTTATCATATTTTTGCTATGAATCTAAGCTTTATTGTGAGATTTGATGAAGGGTTTTGATGTATAATGCTTGAGGGTGTTATCATGTATCTATTGATGGTTTTACATTGAATTTTGAATCATGAATCCACTTTTGAATTGCATGATTTTACAGTAGCACTACACACCCACCAAGTGTTTCATAAAATATCTAGTTATGGTTTCTTGAGAAACTGAAGGTCAATTGTATGTCTTATGAGTTGAATGACTTTATGATGATGAAAGGAATGTATTTATATGATATTATCTCTACAGTGTTAGGAATTGAGCAAGCCTCACTCAGGCGGTTGTAGGCCTAGGTAACTATGTTGAGGGGTTTGTACCTCGATCGCCTTGCTCGAGAGGTGCTAGGACCGTGCAACCATGTCAAGGGTTTTATACATTGATAACCTTGTTAGGGTTTTTTTTACCTCATCAACCATGTAGGGGGGGTTGTCCCTCATCAACCATGTTGAGGGGTTGGTATCTTATCAATCAATTGAGGGGTTTGTATGTCATTCGCCTCTTCAAGGTGGTGGTAGGCCTTGGATGTTCACTTATAATGGTCACTCCTTACACATATATTATGTTCTATATAAGTATATTTTACTACAACAATCTTTCATGCATGCTATATTGTTATATGCTACTCATTGCCTATGCTCATGCATTTTGATTATGTTACTTATCTCTTGTTGTATTGTATCCTACATACTTAGTACATTCAAACATACTAATGCATACTCTACTCCTACAAGATGTCACCATGTAGAAACCGGAGTCCCACTTGAGTATCCTCCTCCACGTGGCTAGTACAATTTCTCCCAAGCTTGTTGGTGAGTCCTCCATTCCTGGGATGATGTTTATGATCTCATGCTATATTCTGAGATTACCTTTCTTTTATGTATGTATTGACTATGAGGTTGTGCCCAGTTATTTGTCTTGGCCACGCTAAGTTCTATGCTTAGAGGTATTGTTGGACATGTTATATATCTAGGCTATGTGCCTTGACTCTCTTGTTCTTGATATTTATGTTATGAAGCATCCCTTTAGTCCCTTTTTGCCCTTATTTCTTATTTATTATGTCATTTACTTGCTTCTACGACCAATGATATGTAATGATATGTTAAGAGGCTTACTTGGAGTCCCTTCTAGTTCCCCATGTGTCGTGTCACATCTAGGCCCTAGCCTTGGGTCATGGCAAACTTGGTATCAGAGCACTAGGTTGTTAATAGTCTTTGGCATCCAACACACCACATTGATTAGAGTCTTATTCATCGTTGTGTTGTGCACCGCAACTATGAGTACGAGGCTTTGAGACTTTTTAGGAAATGTTTCCCTTCTTCTTACTCTATGTCATGCTATAGAAGTTAAGGTATGTGTTTTCCCCTAACATTTGTTCTTTGCTATGTTAGATCATGCCTAACACAAGAGGAAGAAGAGCCCATAAACCCGAGGAGCAACGGGCTCATGGAGAGCTTCAGGATGCTCTCACTTTGCTTGCACATATTGTGACTAATCAAGCCAACCATGGGGCCTAAGCCTCTCATTTTCCTATGTTAGCATCTAAGGTGAGAGACTTCATAAGGATGAATCTCCTGGAATTCTATGGGTAAAAGGTGAATGAGGACCCTCAAGAGTTCATTGATGAAGTTTATAAGATTTTGGCTATCATGGATGTTAGGTCAAAGGAGATGGCGGAGTTGGCATCTTACCAACTAAAACGGGTAGCACAAATTTGAATCAATGGAAAGAGGATAAGGGAATAAAAAATGTGGTGCTTTGGGAGGAGTTCAAGGCAGCTTTTCTTAATCGGTTCTTCCTTTTTGAGCTTAGGGAAGCCAAATTGGTGGAATTTATGAATTTGAGACAAGGGTCTTTGAGTGTCAAGGAGTATGCCCTCAAGTTCAACCAACTCTCCAAGTATTCCCCACACTTGGTTGCCTACTCAAGGTCTAGGATGTATAAATTTATGATAGGTATTTTTAATTTGGGAAGTGCAGAATGCCGATCCGCCATGTTGATTAGTGACATGAATTTGTCCCGTTTGATGACCTATGCTGAACAAATGGATGAGGATAATTGAGGAAGAGGAGTCATATGGCCAAGAGGGCCTGTTTTCATGGTAAATCCCAAATTTGAAAGGGTGTCCAATTTCATCAAGTCCAAGGATCTTCTCATGCATTTCATAAGAGGGTTGATAATGATTTTCCAAGGGCCCAAGGCGTTGGGGTTGTGGTTCCTAATGGTGGGTGTCCGAAATGTGGTAAGGGTCATAGTGGCCTATGCTTGAGGGATACTAATGCTTGTTATGGTTATAGGGAAGTTTGTCATAAGGTTTTTTGTTGGTCTCAAAATTGCAATAAAGTTAAGGAGGTTCGTCCACAAGGTGCTAATGCAGTTCCTTTAGGGAGAAGTGGTCAACACGGTGGTGCCCCTAGGCATAATCAGTTTTATGCTTTGCATGGGAGGCAAGGGGTTTATAAGGTGCCTGATGTCATCACCGGTATGTTCAAAATCTTTGATTATAATGTGTATGAATTGATTGATCTAGGTGGCACTCTTTCTTTTGTTATCCCTTTGTTGCCAAAAAGTTTCAAGTTGAGCCCGAATTGTTGTGTGAGTCATATGAGGTGCGTACTCCTATTGGTGCATCTATTGTTTCTAGAAAGGTGTATAGAAATTGTCCCATTTGCATTTTTCGTAAAAGTTTGCCTTGTTACCTTGTGCAGGTGGATATGGTTGATTTGGATGTCATTTCGGGATGGATTGGTTATATGCATACTATGCCTCTATTGATTCAAGAACTCATACAATAAAATTCCAATTCCCAAATGAACCAATTCTTGAGTGGGAGAGTCATGATGTGGTGGTCAAGGGTAGGTTCATCTCCTGCATTAAAGCTCGTAAGTTGATCTATGAGGCATATCTTCATCATCTTGTGAGGGTTAGGGATGTGGAGCCCAAGGTCCTTCCCATAGAGTTGGTTTCGGTTGTAAATGAGTTTCTTGATGTCTTTCCAAATGAGCTTCTTGGTGTTCATCCAAAATGAGAAATATGAAATATCAAATAACAAGAGTAGCATAGATAATGCCCTCGGACTTGAGGACTCACCAAAGCTCATCTTCAGATGTACCAAACTAGCCACGTGGAGGATGATCGAGAGGTGCTCCAATCCCTACATGTTAATATCATGTAGGCATAGAGTATGCATTAGTACATTTGAGTGTACTAAGTATGTAGGATGCAATGCAACAAGACAAAATATATAATCATAAGCAATGGATAAGTATAATATCAATATGAAATACATTATCAATGCTTGAAGTAAAATATGCTTATAAATCATATAACGTGCATAGTACGTATCACTCATGGGAAGAGACCATAATAGATATAGACCAAGCAAACTACTACTAGGAATCCAAGGCATGTCACCCCCTTATAAGGTGTTTTAGGTATATCACCCCACAAAAAGGGTGATTGAGGTATGCCATCCCCCAATGTGGTGATTGGGTACGTCACCCCCCAACAAGATGATTGAGATATGTCACCCCCTCAACATGGTGATTAGGCACGTCACCCCTAAACAAGGTGATTGAGGTATGTCACCCCCCCCCCAATATGGTGATTAGGCATGTCACCTCCTAACAAGGTGATTGGTGCATGTCACCCCCTCAACAAGGTGATTGGGCATGTCACCCCCCAAAAAGGTGATTGAGGCATGTCACCCCCTCAATAAGGTGATTGGGCATGTCACCCCCGAACAAGGTATGGTCCACTTGCAACATCATAGATACCTTTTATGAATTCACTGCATACATGCAAGCCCTAAATCATCATAAAGTCACTTGTGTCACGACCCAAGCCTAGGGCCTAAACGTAACATAACAAATGGGAACCTGAAGGGACCCCAATCAAGACTCTTAGCTTCTCATTAGACATCCTTGGTCATGGAAGCATTAAAACCATAATAAAAGAGTAGAAATAAGGAAACATAGAGCTAAGGGACACCCTTCATATCATAAACTATTATAGAGTCAAAGAGAGTCAAGGCTCATAGCATCATTATATAACTTGTCCAACAACACCTCTAAACATAGAAATTAGCAGGGGCCAAGACAAGCAACAGGCTCACCCTCATAGTCAAAGCATATAATAAAGAAAAAAGAGTCTATACATAGAATAAATCAAGAGAATTATATCCTCGAAGTTGAGGACTCACCAACTTGCTTTGAGAGATATCACACTAGCCACGTGGAGCAGGAGGATGATCAAGTAGGGCTCCGATCCTACAATATAGAGTATGCATTAGTATGTTTGAATGTACTAAGTATATAAGATGCAATGCAGCAATAGATAGGCATCATAATCAACATGCACAATTAGACAATATATGAACATTCAGCAATACGACATACATGGATGATACTTGAAGTAAACATACTTATATATAGAACAAATACATTAGTAGGAATAGACAATCATCATAGACTAGGCAACTTAGTACTTGGAATCTAAGGTAACCACTCTGTAGTAGTGATTGATTAATCAACAAATCAATTGATTAATGGACATGACCACCCTGCATCGGAAATGATTGACGTATCAATCCCTGAATTAGTTGATGGCTTACCACCCCTATTCAAGATGATTAAGGTATCAACCCCTCAATTTGTTGGTGGCTTACCACCTCCATTCTAGATGATTGAGGTATCAACCCCCCAATTGGTTAATGGCTTACCACCCCCATCCGAGATGATTAAGGTATCAACCCCTCAATTCGTTGATAGCTTACCACCCCTATCCAAGGTGATTGAGGCATCACCCCTCAATTAACTATGGTCGACTCACAACACAATAGATAGACCTTATGAAATCAACACATTCATATCACCCTTTTATCATCATAAAGTCACTTAACTAATATGCCAAATATTAGGCTTTCAATAACTCAAGATACATTAACCGAATATTTTATCAAACACTTGGTTGGTATGCAATGCTAGTGTGAAAACATGCAATTTAAGAGTGAAATCATGCAAGAAAACTTAATGTAAAACCACTCACCAACACTTAGTAATACCTTCTTGTAACATGCATCAAAATCCTTCATTAAATCTCAAGATAGATCTAAGATTCATAGCTCAATATATGCATAAAGAGTCACACTTTCACAAAACCCCAAAATTGTTCACAGTCAAATTCATAAGAGAAGTCCCATAAGTAAAATCAACTTAGAAACATGTGATTTAGGTAAAGAGGGAGCTTGGATAGCATGGGTGATAGGAACCAATGATTGAAATCCACATACCTTGACTTTGGAGAATCCTTGCTAAAGATTGGAAATGGAGACTTGAAGTATAAGTGAAATCCTTAAGATCAAGATGAGTTTTGGGACATGAAATTTGGGGTGAAATATTATTCTAAGAGTTTGAGAGAGTATTGGGAAATGTCTTGTATAATATGAAGGTAAAATATGGCTAAGTATAGGTATTTTCATGCATATGAACACTTAGGCCCAAGAACCAAAAGCCTTAGATTGAACAACAAAATTGGCAACTTTTAAACACTGGTCCACGCTCCAACCGCATCGTGCCAGGGGTGTGGATCAATACTAGATAAGGAAAATTTTGGATTTTGAAATTGTGATTCGTTTTCTCTAAATCCAAGGTTAGAACCATTTCCCACTCAATTTTGCCTCCTGATCAAGAATATGAAGTTGAACTTTTGATATCACGCTCGAATTTTGAGATATATGAAAATTATGATTTTGGGCACTTTTGAGGCACATTTTCGGGAACTTTTTGGGGTCATTTCTATATCTCCTCCTTGGGAACATTCATACCCCAAAGTCAAAGAAACATATATAAGAAGAGTAATCATGAAGAAATCAACCCCAATAAGAATGCAACAATACATTTTTAACACAATTTTCAAAAATCTCAACATAAGTGTTAAAATCACCATGAACTTTGTCAATGTAAACATGAATGCATGCATATGACATATGGCTTGAAATATGAGACTTGAAATCACATATGGGACTTAGAGTTAATACCTCAGGCTTGAGTAGAATAGAAAAGATAGGCATATTGCTTTTGCTTGTCTGCTTCGGCCTCCCATGTAGCACTTTCTACTTGTTGATTCCTCCAAAGGACTTTAACGGAGGCCATATCCTTGTTCCTCAACCTCTTCACTTGTCTATCGAAGATATTTACTAGAATCTTTTCATAAGTCAAGTTGTCTTTAACAACACCCAAAACATTCAATGGGATAATAGCATTCAGATCACCCACACACTTCCTCAACATAGATACGTGGAAAACCGGCTGAACTAGATCCATTTCACTAGGCAACTCCAACTCATAGGCCACATTACCAATACTCGTCGACACTCTATAAGGACCCACAAATCTTGGACTTAATTTACACTTCTTACCTAAAGGAACCACATCCTTCATGGTGACACTTTCAAATAGACCCAATCACCAACTTTAAAGTCAAGCTCTCTTCTTCCCACATCAGCATAGGACTTTTGACGACTTTGGGATGTTTTCAACATTTCTCTAATCAACCTTACCTCCTCCATAGCCTACATAACAAGACACGGACCCAACAAAGCCATTTCTCCTACTTCAAACTACCCAATCACTGATCTACAACATCTACCATAGAGGGCCTCAAAAGGAGCCATACCAATGCTAGAATGAAAGCTATTGTTATAAGTAAACTTAATCAATGGAAGGTGTTTATCCCAACTACCCTTAAGCTCCAAAATACAAGCCCTAAGCATATGCTCAAGAGTTTGGATATTTCTTTAGGCTTGGCAATGCGTTTGAGGGTGAAAGGTCGTACTAAGCTTTACCTTGATCCCAAGACCCCTACGGGTCCTATTGCATTACATGACCCATAGTCGAGGTCTCATACAAAGCTGTTGGAGTTTTGGACTTTAAGTCTATGATACCCCTCTACGACCCGTAAAGCGGTTTATGACCTGTAGGGGGCTTTCCTTTGATGAATCTTCAGAAAGTCCCAATCTCTGATCCTTAGGACATGAGCCATGGTCTACGACTCATAACACATTCCATGACCCATCTGCGTGTTCATAGAACCAACTTCAGAAAATCAACCCATTACTATATTTGTCCATAAAACCACTCCACAATTCGTAGAATTGTCTACAGCCTGTAAAGGGTCTCATATTGCATCAAAAATCAACAACTTTAATATTTCTTCCCAAAATCAAGGCCAACCCTTGAATCTTGCAAATATAACACAAAAATACATAAAACTATGTAACATTGTATTAATAACACAGAAAATTCCAAGTTCTAAGCAAAAAAAATATTGTATTTTGACAACACATGAATACCCTCAACCTAAAATGATTACTTATCCTCAAGCAACAGAGTCAATCTACATAGGCAAAACAGTAACACATAGACCTCAACCCAATGCCATATATCACATCAATTTCAAAATCAGCTATCGGCACCACCTTTTCAAAATAAGATCAGATAGCCATGTAGTAAACCAACATAGACTAGTACATGTGACAATGTAACTATGACAAGTGAGGTATTATCAACAATCTACAATCATTGAGTAAGTCTAATGCTAATAATACAATGCAAGTGCCCTCATAGGAAGAAGTCCCATGTTTGACACAATGATGTTTTCATGTATATCCTTGGGACTATGCAAAAATTGCTCACTCTCACAAAATATATTCATGCATCATGCCAAGTACCATAGGATTTCCCCTATACTCATGACTAAGACCTTCAACTACTTGGACTAGGATCATTTTAGGACTTTTTAGGCTTGTAACGTAGGCTTAGGTGGCTTTGGTATGGTATTTTGGGAACATAGTGAATAAAGGCCCTATGTGATACTATATTTTCATACACTTTTGCCTACAAACTTTGTCATTTTCATCTCATTCTCCCTTTCTCCTATTTAAAGATTTTCTAGGCGCTTTCTTCCATTTTCAGCTTTTTGCATTGATTTTATACTTTATCTTTTTCTTTTTACTTTATAACTAAGGCATTGCTTATATTTCTTACACCCAGTACATGATTTTCCCTTTTTCTTTGTACCACTAACTTCCCTTTTATTTTTGTGTTTCACCCTCACAACAACCACCCTCAACTTAGGCTTTTGGCCTAAGTTGAGGTGCAGAATATCCATCCTTATAACCAAGGCCACTTTTGGTAGCCACCCTTACCTTAGTATTTTTGACTCAATCAAGATGCACAATGTTCAAGGAAGGACCAGGGCCAATTTTAGGATTTTACCATTAACAAGGCTAGGTTAATCAGGTGTCTACAAAGAATGGTTACATGTTTTAGGCTTAAACATTAGGAACAAGCGATATACTACAATTTTGGTTAGTGATTTAGGCTAAGTGGGCTTTTACAAATAATGGCCCAAGATTCTTTGTTAATCCAATTAATCTATAGTCTAAGTTAGAGTAATAGGGCAAGTTCTAAAATACATATTGTCAACACACCTAAGCATGCATGGTTGTTATCTAGATGCTAATCAAAATTTTTGGTGGGTATTATGTTTCAACTAAAACACAAAAACATGCTACATGCCACAAGTATTAGTACTATATGCTATAAATATTACCTAAAAATCCTAATCGTGCCATTTCAATATAAATTAAATATCCATAGGGAAAAAGAACACAAGCAAGAAAACCCCATGATAAAAAATTAGGGTAGTTATAGACCCAAGCTATTGAGACTTCACTAAGGCCCATAACTACCCACACCTAATCGAAAAAGATGTACATTGTCCCCAATAGATATAATCAAAGCAAAACATAGGTTACGGGGTTAGAAAGAGTACTTGGGTGCCTAAACGCCAATATCCACCTTAGGTTGCCTCCCAAGCAGCGCTTGATTTATTGTTGCAACATGACATAGATGGCTTGAGTACTCAGACTTCCTCAAGATCTCATTCATCCACAATCTTTATCTCTTCCATGTTTCTAAGGTATGGCTTGACTCTTTGACCATTTACCTTGAAAGTTCCTCCATTTCTTCTCCCCGACTTACTAGCCTTATGATCGAAGACCCATACTACTCGAAAGGGTCCCATCCACTTGGATTTGAGGTTCCCAGGGAGCAACTTTAATAATGTATTGTAGAGCAGAACCAAGTCCTTTGGTGCAAGTTGATGATTCTCTATGTGGTAATCATGTTGCAGCTTCATTCTTTGTTTGTACAAGGGTTGAGCTCTCATATGCCTTCAATCGAAACTCATTAATCTCATTGAGTTGGCTTAGCCTAGAGTTTGCTACATTATTCCAATCTAGATTCAACTTCTTCAGTTCCCATATTGCTTTATGCTCAAGTTCCATTGGAAAGTGACATGCGTTCCCAAAAAGACAAGTTGGTAGGGAAACATTCCTATAGGGGTCTTGAATGCTGTTCAATATGCCCATAATGTGTCATACAACTTTCGCGACCAATTTGTCTGGTTTGCATTCATAGTCTTGGATATAATCTACTTAATTTCCCTATTAGAAACCTCCCATGCCCGCTTGTCTAAGTATTATAAGGATTCGTCATCCGATATTTCACCCCGTACTTTTCAAGAAGAGCCTTGAAAAGCATATTGCAGAACTGAGAACCTCCATAGCTGATGATTGCCTGAGGGGCGCTAAACCTTGTGAAGATGTTCTTTTTTAAAAAAGTTATGATATCTTTTCCTTACTATTAGGTAAAGCCACAAACACAACCCATTTTGACATATAATCCACATCAACTAAGATTTACTTATTTCTATGTGAGCTAACAAAATGTCCCATGGAATCTATCCCCCATACATCAAATAACTTAATCACCATAATGAGCTTTAGAGGGAGTTCATGTTTGTGGAAAAAACCGCCTTCTTTTTCGCACCTATCACAAGCTTTGTCATAGTCGTGGGCATCTTGGTAGATAGTCAGGTAATAATACCTACACTGTAAGATCTTGTGTGTTGTCCGAACTAAACTATAATACCCACCTACCAATGACCATGACATGTCTTAAGTATGCTCATCATCTCTATCTTAGGAACATAGAAATGAATAATCCCATTAGCACATACACAAAACAATTATGGGTCATGCCAAAAGAATTTTCTCACATCTGACATGAACTTTCACTGCTGATGTGCATTTAGATTGCGCGACACAATGTCACTTACGAAGTAGTTTGCATACTTTGCAAACCATGGTATTAAGTCATGGGATGCTGTGAACACTCTCTTATCTGGAAATGAATCATTGATCTACAATCTATCATCAAACTTTGTCATTTCCCCATCTTCTAATCTAGAAAGGTGATCTGCGACCTAATTTTCTATCCCTTTTCTATTGATGGCATTAAAGTTGAATTATTGCAAAAAAAGTACCCAACTCATCAACCTTGGTTCTGAATACTTCTTTGCCATCAATATCTTAGTGCTGAGTGGTCTGTATGCACCACCACTTTGTCCCCCAATCAATATGACCTGAATTTCTCGAATGCAAATACCACCCCAAGTAGTTCCTACTCAGTGATCATGTAATTCTTCTGGGCTACATTCAGGGCTTTTGTTGTATAGTTAATGGTATGCAGTATCTTCTCTTGGCGCTGTCCCAGTACTACACCTAGCACAACCCCATTTACATCACACATGATTTCAAAGGGCTTGGACCAGTATGGAGTTACAATGATTGGGGCTGAAATCAGCCTCTTCTTCAATTCTTCAAAGGTTGTGAGGCATTCTTCATCAAGTACGAACTTAGTATCTTTCTCCAACAACTTATTATAGGGGTATACAATTTTAGAGAAGTCTTTTATGAACCTCTGATAGAATCCTGCATGCCTTAAGAAGCTTCTCACACCTTTGAATGAGATGGGTAGGGGAAACTTCTTGATCACTTTTACTTTAGCTCTATTGACCTCAATCCCTTTGCTTGATATCCTATGCCCCAATATACTTCCCTCCTTCACCATAAAGTGACACTTTTCCCTATTCAACACTAGGTGTTTTTGCTCATATCTTTGTAACACAGCATGCAATTGCTTCAAGCAATCCTCAAATGATTCTCCAACCACACTAAAGTCATCCATGAAGACTTTAATAGTGTCCTCTACCATATCTAATAAGATGGATATCATGCATATCTAGAATATTGTTAGGGTGTTACACAACCCGAATAACATCCTCTTGAATATGAAGGTGCTATAGGGGCAAGTAAATGCCATCTTGTCCTGATCCTCTGGAATAATTGTGATATGATTATAGCCTTAAAATCCTTCAAGGAAGTAACACCAACCCTTTCTAGCTAGTCGGTCCAACATCTGGGCCATGAGGCACAGGGAATTGATCTTTTTCGATTGACACATTAAACTTCTTGTAATCGATACCACCTTATAATCATTGACTGGCCGCATCAAGATCAACTCATTGTTGGCATTTTGCACCACATGATACCACCTTTCTTTGGAACGTACTGAACAAGTCTCACCCATTCACTATTAGCAATCAAATAGACCAGTCTTGTATTTAACCATTTAATGATCTTCTTGCATACAACCTTTTGCTTGGGAGGTTGAGACGCCTTTGGTGCTCAATACTTGGCTTGTAGTCCTTTACCAATTGGATTTTATCTGTACATATCTCAGGAGGGATACCAATGATATCTACAATTTTTCAGCCAATGGCCTTCTTAAATTGTTTAAGCACCATGACAAGGGCACTCACCTACTCTTCATTCAAATCCATAGTAGCTATAACTGGCAAAGTTTGTTGGCTCCCAAAAATGCATATCTCAGATATGCTGGAAGTGCCTTCAACTCCAATATTGGTAGTTCTTCTATGGATGGCTTCATAGGTGGTGACTCCCAATTTTACAAGTCTAGCTCCAGCTTGGTTTGATGCTTAGGACTAAAGCATTCATTGTATTCTCATAATCTGGGATGCCATCACTGTAAAAGTTCATCAACATTGCTTCTAAGGTGTAAACACCCAATCTCACCTTGTTTGGTACTTCTAGTTTAATATCCCAATTTTGCAAGTCTAGCTCCTGCTTGGTTTGACGGTTAGGACTATAAGACACCGCTAAAGTATTCATTGTCTTCTTATAATCTGGGATGACATCACTGTCAAAGTTCATTAGCACTGCTTCCAAGGTGTCAACACCCAATCTCACATTGTTTGGTACTTCTAGTTCAACATCATTAACAGTCTCAATAACAGAGACCACTCTCAAGTCATTTTCATTCTTTGCCTACTAAAATATGTTGAACATGACCTCATCTTTTCCAAATCTAAACTTGAGTTGGCCATTCTCTATATCCACCAAAGTGTGTCTAGTGGCTAAGAAGGGCCTCACTAAGATGATGGGGACTTTAAAATCAACCTCACAGTCTAGGATCACAAAGTTTGCAGGGAATATGGACTTATCAACTTTGACCAACACATCATATAATATCCCCATAGATTTCTTCACCATGTAATCAACCATTAATAGTAGTATACTCATCCGAGTAGGTGCTCCCAATCCTAGATTCTTAAAGTCCACAAGCACAATCAAATTCATGCTGGCACCTAGATCACAGAGTGCCCTTGTGCACTCCACATCTCTAATGGTGCAAGATATAGTGAAAGCATCAGAATCTTCTCTCTTCTGAACCAAGGACCTCATAGCAATAGCACTACAATACTGAAGCTCTTGAGACGGCTCATGACTCACAGTGCTCTTTTAGTAACCAGGTCCTCATGTACTTCGCATACCTTGGCATCTTCTCCAATGCCTCAATAATAGGGATGTTGATAGAGAGTTATTGTAGCATAGAGAGAAAGTGCTTAACCTTCCCTTCCTTCTCCCTCTTTTTTATTCTTTTAGGGAATGGAGGAGAAGGCCTAGGAATATGCTTAAACTTCCATGGAACATCAGCATCTTCCCTTACCCCCATCCTTGCCACAATCATCTTCTACATCTGTATCCTTGGATGTAACTATCTCCTCATGAACATCATCCTTATCACTAGCATGGGAGGATCAACGGTTCCCTTCCCACCCCAACTAGTAACTGCCATACACTAACCTTCATTCATAGGGTTTTAAACTATGTTGCTGGGCAGTGTACCCCTCAAACATTGACTTAGATAAGTCGATACTTGACCAAACTATTGTTCAAGTTGTTTGAAAGCCAAAGAGTGAGACTCAATTTTTTGATTAATATTAGAAATCTCAGATTTCATGCCCATAGAGAGTCATGCTATGTCTAACCTTTCTTCAACAAGTGATCAAACATCTCCTTAATTCTTGAGCTTCTTCATCTTCATTGTGGTTATGCGGTGGCACATAGGTGAAACGACCCCAAAAAATACCCAAAATATGTCTTGGAATTGCCCAAAATCATAATTCTATATATCTCAAAATCCATGCATGATATAAAAACTTTGACTTCGTATTCTTAACCAGGAGGTAAAATTGAGTGGGAGATGGATCTAACCCCTTTTTTAGATTAATTGTATCAAAATTTGAAAATCACCAAAATGCAAATTTCCATAGAGCATTGTGTGCCCCTAGTGCTATGCAACCAGGGCACGCCACTATGTTATTTTTTTCCAGTTTTTTCATTTTGGTCCAAGGCTTTTGGGTCTTAGGCCTAAGTCTTCCCATGTGTGAAAAATCTGTACTTAGTCATATTTCACCTTCATATCATACAAGACATTCCCCAATACTCTCTCAAACACTTAGTCAAATATTTCACTCAAAATTCAAGTGGCAAAACTCATTCGAGATCTTAAGGATTTCCCTCAAGTTTCAAGACTCCATTGCAGTCGTCATTAAGAAATTCTCTGAAGTTAAGGTATGTGGGTTTCAACTATTGGATACTTTCACACATTGTGCCCAAGCTTCCTGTTTGATAAATTTCATGTTTCTAAATTGATTTACTTATGGGTCTTACTTACTATGAATCTAACTATGAACTATGTTGGTGTTTCATAAAAGTATGGTTGTTTGAGCACGTTTTGAGCTATGAATCTTGGATCTCTCTTGAGATTTGATGATGGGTTTTGATGTATATTACATGAAGGTATTACCTAATAATGGTAGGTTAATATACTTCAAGTTTACTTGCATGATTTTACTCTTGAAGTGCATGATTTTATACTAGCATTGCACACCTACCAGGTGTTTAATAAAATGTCTAGTTAATGTGTCTTGTGCTGTTGAAGGCCTAATGTATGGCATATAAGTTAAGTGACTATATGATGATGGAATAATAGTATATATATGTGTTGATTTGATGAAAAGTATCTATTATATTGTGAGCTGACCATAGCCAATTGAGGGATGATGGTTCAATCAACGCAGATGGGGGTGGTAAGCCCTTAATCCAATTAAGGGGTTGGTGCCTCAACCATTTTCAATGGAGGGTGGTTATGTTTGCCAACCAATTAAGGGGTTGGTACCTAGATAGGCTCAAATAGGAGTGGTAAGCCATTAACCAAATAAGGGGTTGGTACCTCAATCACTTTCGATGGAGGATGGTCATGTCCGTCAACCGATTGAGGGGTTGGTACATCAATCCCTTCTAAGGGGTGGTTTATCTTGGATACCAAGTACTAAGTTTGCTTGGTCTATGATGATGG
The DNA here is from genome assembly GCA_025642045.1 of Solanum sejunctum. Lineage (NCBI taxonomy): Eukaryota > Viridiplantae > Streptophyta > Magnoliopsida > Solanales > Solanaceae > Solanum > Solanum sejunctum. Next base: position 20,171 of record JAOTQJ010140638.1, read on the forward strand.
CTTCTTCTTTCACATGTAATATGCCTATATAAGCATGTTTTACCTCAAGCGTCATCCATACATAACATACTGTTATTATGCTATCCATTGCTTATGATATTGCATTTTTCCTATGTTGCATATCTCTTGTTACATTATATCCTACATACTTGTATATTCAAACGTACTAATGCATACTCTATGCCTATATCATGTCACCATGTAGGAATTAGAGATCCACTTGACCACCCACCTCCTCCATATGGCTAGTACGATTTCTCTACAAAGCAAGTTAGTGAGTCCTCAGTTTCAGGGATAATGTCTTTGATGTTATGCTATATATAAAGACTCTGTTTCCTTTATTATATGTTTGACTATGAGAGTGAGCCCGGTTACTTGTCTTTGCCCTCACTAAGTTCTACGTTCAGAGGTGTTGTTGTACAAGTTATGTAATGATGCTATGAGTTTAATTCTCTTTGACTCTCTTGATGTTTAATGATATGAAAGATTTTTCTTAGTCCCTTTGCCTTTATTTCTACTCTTTTATTGTTATTTAATTGCTTGGGCGACTAAGGATATGTAATGATATGTTAAGATGCTTGACTAGGGTCCCTTCGGGTTCCCTATTCTTCGTGTCATGTCTAGGCCCTAGATATTTACCATTTGTTGTAATGGTCTATGTAGTCTGGGCAGTTGTGATTAACGAGGTTATGGTATACTTGGCCTTGGTGAGGCTTGATTCAACAGTGATTTGTGATATATACACTTTGCTTTTTTCATTTTTATTTTTTAAATTATCTTTTTATGTATTGAATATGTGTAAAAAAATTATTTCTATTCTATTCATAATTTTAATATAGGTATAGATTTTTATTGTAATTACTTACATGTATTCAAAAATAGTTACCTAGGAGTCATATTAGGACATTTTTTCAAAATTTATTTCGGATCATTTACAGATTATTATTTTTTTTAAAAACTATTTAATGCTATTTTTGAGAAGACAATTATTTATGATTTTTTTTCATTTATTTTGATTTTTAGATCTTTATTTATCTAAATTTTTGGATCTTTATTTTAACTATATAGGAATTCTCTTTTCATTTATTATGGATTTTATTTATTTATCTAGATTTTGGGAACAATTATTTAGGAGTTTGATTAGGACTTTTAGTTTTAAATTTTTTTCGAATCCTATTAAGACTTTTCCTTTTTAATTTTTTCTCAAATTATTTTTTGCAGTCTCCATGATGAATGATTCTACTAAATTAAATGCGAATATAATAAATTTATTGGTTTATTCAGGGTTTTCAATGATATCATTGTCACATGTGCTTTATTTTGAAGAATATTTTTAGTTTCTTTCGGGGAATGACAATTTCATACCAATAAACTAAATATAGATCACTTAAATAAAAAAAATATATCTACTATTAAATGCAAATATACTAACTTTTTCAGTATATTATTGATTTTATTGAGGAGATTTCAATGATATCATACTCACATGTGCTGTATTTTTTAAGAATATTGTTGATTTTATTAAGGGTAAGTCAAGTTCTTTCCAATAAACCAAATACATATCACTTAAATACCAAAAATATGTGTCCACTATTTTTCATGTTGTCACGACCCAAACCTAGGGCGTAGACGTGAAATGGTGAATGGGTAAACCGAAGGAATCCCAAACAAGCCTCTGAGCATATCACATAAATATCCTTAGTTGCGAAAGTAAAATAACATAACAAACAAGTAATGTGGAACATAAGGGAAGAGGGACTAAGGGAGTCTGTCATAAAGCATAAGCATAATAGGAGTCAAGCTAATAAATACAATCCAACATATTATTCAGTGACACCTCTACTAATAGTTGGGACGGGGGCCAATACATCTCCTAGGCTCACCTTCATAGATAAGTATCCAAAAATATAGATAAAGTCTTAACATAGGCATAAAAGGAAATAGATATTGTCCTGATGTGAGGACTCACCAACAACTAATTTCAATTATCCAACTAGCCACGTGGAGGAGGAAGATCAATAGGAGCTTCGGTCCCTACATGGTGATATCATATAGGCATAGAGTATGCATTAGTACTTGGAATGTTTTAAGTATATGGGATGCAATGCAACAAGAATCATAGGCATAATAATCAAGATGCATAACCATAATTGATAGGCATGAGCTCAATAACACGTGCATAATCAATGCTTAGGTGTCAACATACTTGAGACTAATCATAATTGCATAACTTGTTCAACACAATAAAGTGACATGAATTGCTCACCCAAATACTTTGTACTAGAGGGTGAGGAATATAGCATAGGTCATAACCCCTTCACATAAGCTACGATGATGCATAATATTTAGTCGTACATGAGGGTGAGGCATATAACATAGTTCATAACACCTTCATGTAGACATTTGCCTTGTACTAGAGGGAGAGGCATACAACATGGTTCATAACCCCTTCTAGTAGGCTTCACAACTCGCATGAAGATAAAACATGGCATAAGAGCTTAATAATTCACTTTTAGATCATAGAGATTTATCATGAATTACATGTTTGGGAGCCCATAACTTATCATAAGAACTCTTGTCTTGCAAATCATGCAATAGCCATTGATCAACGTAAAACTCATAGTCATGGAAATTTACTCAAACATGGTGGGTATGCATACTTATGTTTAAGATCATTCAATATAGGAGTATACGACAAGAAATAGTAAAAGTCAACTTAATTTGAAGTCATTTAAATCCACCGACCGACATAGTGGTAAAAACCCCAATTTGGGTATCATGAAACCATTTGAAAATTCACCATCATTTCTAGTCCATAATTTATGTCATCGACAACCTCAATAGGTATAAATCAACTCATGAAAATAGCTTTAATAGGCATTCATGTATATTTAATCAACTTTTGAAGAATCCAACTTCAATTATTCTTATACTACATCACAAAGTTTACCCATAAAGTATTCAACATTAAAATCCTGGAATTTAATAAAGAGAGGAGGTTTGGCTTCATGTGTGGAAGAAACTGATGAAAGTGAATTTCTTGAAATTGAATTGCAGAAGACATGAAATTAGTATTACTTTCTTGAATTCCAAAACTTGCTCTTGAAACCCTTGAATTTGAATGGGGGATTGATAATTTTTGGGAGAGGTTTTGAGAGGGTTTTGATGTTCTTGAGCTTGAAAATGGTCAAATAATGAAGATTCCACATTTAAATAGGCATTGGGTTTTTATGCAAATGTGAAACGCCCTAAAATGCCCCGAAAATATGCTTGGAAAGTATCTATTATCGTAATTTTTATACATCTCAAAATTCATGTCCGACATCAAAAATCAGACTTCACATTCATGATTAGAGGTAAACATTGAGTGGAAAATGGGTATAACCCCAATTTTAGAGGACCCATGGCAAAAAATTGTTTTTTAAAAAGTACAATTTTCAGTGATGATCCGTGCCCTAGCCGCGATGCGCCAGGGGCGCAGATCAGTGTTAATTTTTTCTTGAAATTTTGTTTTGGTCCAAGGGCATTGGGGTCATATCTCCTTGCCTACTTATGCATTAAAACACCTATACTTAGCCATTTTTCAATTCTATATCACTCAAGATCCTCTTAAAACCCTCTCCAACATGTAACCAAATATTTCATCCAAATTCAAGTGCCCTAAGCTTAATTTCGAATCTTAAAAACTCTATTCAAGCTTCAAGTTTCCTTCAAGATTACATCAAGAAAACCCAAGATTGAGGTATGTGAGTTTCAATCATTGGGTCCTTTCACCCGTGGTGCCCAACCTTCCTTTTTATAAAAATTACATGTTTTTAAGTTTGATTATATATGGGTATCTCTTATTATGAATTTTGATCATAAACTGTATTGGGGTTTGATAAAATGTTGATTGTTTATACATGGTTGGAGCTATGAATCTATGATCTATTATGTGACTTAATGAAGGATTTTAAGGTATCTTACATGAGGGTTTTACTATGTGTTGGTGGGTTGATTTACATTGAGTTTTCTCATATTATTTCACTCTTGAATTACATAATTTTGTACTAGCATTACACACCTACCAAGTGTTTGATAAAATGTCTTGGTAAGGATTCTTAAGTTATTGATGATCTATTAAATGATTTATGAGTCAAGGAACTTTATGACGATTAAGGGATTACATGTATGCATTGAATTCATCAAAGTATCTATGGTGTTGCAAGTTGACCACACCTTGTTGAGGGGGTGACATGCCTCAATCACCTTGTCAGGGGATGACATGTCTGTTCTATCTTGTTGATGGGTATGTACCTTAATAACCTTATCAAGGGGCAGTGATATGCCCGTACTACCAATTGAGGGTTAGAGACCTTAATAACTTTGTCGGGGGTGGGGGTGATATGCCTGTACTACCATGTTGAGGACTAGATACCTTGATCACCTTGTCAGGGGGTGACATGCCTATACTACCATGTTGAGTGGTAGATACGTTAATCACCTTCCAAGGGGCTGACATGCCTTGGATTCCAAGTAATAGATTGCTTGGTCTATCGTTATGGTCTCTTCCTACACATGCAAAATACATTTGTAGGTTATATGTTTTAAAAACATGTTTTACTTCAAGTATTAATCATGCATGTCATATTAATATTATACTTGTCTATTGCCTAAGATTATGCATTTTAACTATGTTGTCTATGTCTTGTTGCATCGTATCCTATATACTTAGGACATTAGATGTACTAACGCATACTTTATACCTATATGCTATTACCATATATGAACCAGAGCTCCTCTTAATCATCCTCTACGTGGATAGCTCGATGCTTTAGAGATATGTATTGGTGAGTCCTCAAGTCCCGGGATGCTATCTATGTTACACTTGTCTTTTGTTATTTCTTTATGTTGAATATTTGATGCTATGAGGGTAAGCCCAGAGAGTGTCTTGACCTCCACTCTAATCTATGCTTAGAGGTGTTGTTGGAATAATTGATGTTCTTATGCTTTGAGCTTTGACTCTTTTTTGTGTTATGAATATCAAGATGTTTTGTTAGTCTAAACCCTTAGAGAAACTATATAAAAATTCAAAAATCCATAATTTACAAATACCAATAATGATCCGTGCCCCTGGCGCAATGCAATAGGGTGTGGATCAGTGTTATTTTGGCCTGTTATTTGTTGTCCGGTCTAAGGCCTTTAGGTCTTTGGCCTAAGCCTTCCCATGAGTGAAAATACCTATACCTAGCCATATTTCACCTTCATATCATATAAGACATTTTCAAACACTTTCTCTAACACTTAAACAAATATTTCACCCCAAATTTCAAGTCCCAAAACTCATCGGGATCTTAAGGATTTCACTCAAATTTCAAGTCGCGATTTTCAATCTTCATCAAGGATTCTAGAAAGTCAAGGTATGTGATTTTCAACCATTGGGTCCTTTCACCCATATCGCCTAATCTTTCATTTTACCTATATTACTTGTTTATAAGTTAATTTTACTTATGGGTCTTCTATTATGAATTTTACTACGAACTATATTGGGGTTCTGTGAATGTGTGACTGTTTAAGCATGTTTTGAGCTATGAATATTACATCTATCTTGAGATTTGATGAAGGGTTTTGATGTATGTTGCATAAGGGTATTACCATGTGTTGGTGGGTGGTTTTATATTAATTTTTCTTGCATGATTTCACTCTTGAATTTCATGGTTTTACACTAGCATTGCATACCCACCAAGTGTTTAATAAAAGGTTCGGTTAATGTATCTTATGATGTTGAAGGCTTAATGCTTGGCATATGAGTTAAGTGACTTTATGATGATAAAAGGTTGATATGTATGTGTTGATTCCACGAGAAGTATCTATTGGTTGTGAGTCGACCATAGCCAATTGAGGGGTAATGCCTTAATCACTTAGATGGGGGTGTTAATCCATCAACCAATTGAGGGGTTGGTACCTCAATCACCTTGGATGGGGGTGGTAATCCATCAACCAATTGAAGGATTAGTACCTCAATCAGTTTGGATCGGGGTGCTAAATTATCAACCGATTAAGGGGATAGTATCTAAATCACCTTAGATAGGGGTGGTAAGACATTAACTAATTGAGGGGTTTGTAGCTCAACCACTTCTAAGGAGTGGTCTACCTTAGATTCGAAGTTCTAAGTTGCTTGGTCTATGATGATGGTCTATTATAACATATGTAATATGTTATGTATATAAGCATGTCTACTTAAAGTATCATTCATGTATGCCATATTGTTATATGATCATTCATACATGCCATATTATTATATTATCATCCATTGCTTAATTATGTATTTTGACTATTTTGCTTATCTATTGTTGCATTACATCCTATATACTTAGTACATTCAAATGTGCTAATGCATACTTTATGCCTACATGATGTTACCATGTAGGAACCGGAGCCTCACTTGATCATCTTCCTCCTCCACATGGCTAGTGTGATATCTCTCATAGCATGTTTGGCGAGTCCTCTATTATGGGGATAATTTCTTTGATCCTATGCTATGTATTAAGACTCTTTTCTTTTATGTATGCCTATGACTAAGAGGGGTAAGCCTATTTGCTTGTCTTGGTACCCCGCTCCTATCTATGTAGTAGAGGTATTGTTGGAGCCTTAAGATGTGTTAATGTTATACTCTATTGAGCTTACTATGTTTCTAATGAAATGAAGGATACCCCTTAGTACAATGTTTCCTTTTTACTATCTCTTGTTGTTTTTTGTAATGCTTCCGCGACCAAGGATGTGTAGTGATATGTAAAGAGGATTATTTGGGGTCCCTTCGAGTTTCCCATTCGGAAGGTCACATCTAGGCACTAGACTTGGGTTATGATAAACTTTGTATAGATCACAATATTATTACTGGTCCTTGGTATCCAACACACCCCTTTAATTAGAGTTTTATTCATGGTTGTGTTGTGTATCATCACTATGAGTAATAGGCTATGAGATATTTTAGGAAATGTTTCGCTACTTCTTACTCTATGTCATGCTATAGAAGTTAAGGTATGGTTTTTCCCACTTAATAATTATTCTTTGCTATGCTAGATCATGCCTAACACAAGAGGAAGAGGAGCCCACACACCCGAGGAATAATAGCTCATGGTGAGCTCTAGGATGCTCTCACTTTGCTAGCTCAAGTTTTGGCTAATCAAGCCAACTAAGGGGCCAAAGCCCCTCATGCTCCTACTCCAACATCTTAGGTGAGGTACTTCATGAGGATGAACCCACCAGATTTCAATGGGTCTAAGGTGAATAAGGACCCTTATAAAGTGTTGGCTATTACGAGTGTGAGGTCAAAAGAAAATGTCGAGTTTGCGTCTTACCAACTCAAGGGGTGGCTCAAATATGGTATATTTAATGGAAGGAGGAGAAAGGGAACAACAATGTGCTTCTATGGGAGGATTTTAACGCAGTTTTCCTCAATCGGTTCTTTTCTCTTGATCTTAGAGAGGCCACAATGGTGGAGTTCATGAATTTGAAGCAAAGATCCATAAGTGTGATGGAGTATGCCCTCAAGTTCAACCCAAGGTCTAGAATGAACAAGTTCGCGATGGATGTATCCGACTTGGTGAGTAAAGAGTGCCGGTCTGCTATGTTAATCAGTGATATGAATTTGTCCCGCTTGATGACTTATGTTGAACAAATGGAGGTGGAGCAATTGAGGAAAAGAAAGGATTATGAGGCCAAGAAGGATTGGTTTAATGGTAAGTTCCAAAGCGGCCAAGGTGGCCGGTTTCACCAAGGCCAAGGGTCTTCTCATATTCATAGTGGGAGATTTTTCAATGACTACCCAAGGCCTAAAATGGGTGGTGGTGTAATGCCTAGACTCGGGTGTCCTAAGCGTGGTAGGGGTCATGGTGGCCTATGCCTAAGGGATACCAATGCTTGTTTTAGTGGTGGGGAGGTAGGCCACAAGATTGTTGATAGTCCACAAAATAGTAACAAGGGTAAGGATGTTCGTCCTCAAGGCTGGGGTGCTTATATAGTTCCTTTAGGTAGAGGAGGCCAACAAGGTGGCTCCCCAAGGCACAATCAGTTTTATGTTTTACATGGGAGGAAAGGGGTTAATGAGCTGCCCGATGTCATCACCGGTATGTCAAAAGTCTTTGATTTTGATGTGTATGCATTGGTAGACCTGGGTGCCACTCTTTCTTTTGTTACTCCTCTTAATGCCAAAAAGTTTCATGTTGAGCCTGAATTATTGTGTGAGTTTTATGAGGTGTCTACTTCTATTGGTGCATATATTATTGCAAGAAAGGTGTATAGAAATTGTCCCATTTGTATTTTGCATTAAATATTGCCTTGTGATCTTATTGAGTTAGATATGGTTGATTTTGATGTCATTCTTGGATGGATTGGTTGTATGCATATTGCACGCGTAGGGTCAAATTCCAATTCCTAAATGAACTTGTCCTTGAGTGGGAGAGTCATGATGTGGTGGTCAAGGGTAGGTTCATCTCTTGCATTAAAGCCCAAAGGTTAATTTCTAAAGGGTACCTCTATCATCTTGTGAGGGTTAGGAATAGTGAGTCCAAAGTCCTTCCACTGGAGTTGGTTCTAATGGTAAATAAGTTCCTTGATGTCTTTCCAAGTGACCTTTTCAGTGTTCCTCCCAAAAGGAAAATAGATTTTGGTATAAACCTCCTTCCCTATACTCAAACCATTTCTATTCCCTCTTACTGTAGGGTCCCGGCGGAGTTAAATGAGTTGAAGGAGCAATTAAGGGACTTGTTGGAGAAGGGTTTTATTAGGCATAGCCAATCACCCTGGGGTGCACTGGTGTTGTTTGTGAAGAAGAAGGATGGGTCTCTTAGAATGTGTATTGACTACTAATAACTTAATAGGGTTAACATCAAGAATAAGTACCTTTTCCCAAGAATTGATGATTTTTTCGACCAACTTATAGGGGCTAGTCATTTCTCTAAGATTGATGTTCAGTCCAATTATCATCAAGTGAAGGTGAGAGAGTATGATATTCCTAATACAATCTTCCGGACTAGGTATAGACCTTATGAATTTGTAGTTATGTCTTTTGGATTGACCAATGCATTGGCTATATTCATGGATCTTATGAATAGGGTCTTTAAACCCTACGTTGAGTTGTTTGTGGTGGTATTCATTAATGATATTTTCATCTATTCTCATAGTGAGGAGGAGCATGTAGCTCATTTGAGGGTAGTGGTATAAAGATTGAAGGAAGAGAAGTTGTATGCTAAATATGAGAAGTGTGAATTTTGGTTGAAAGAGGTTGCATTTCTAGGTCATGTGAGGTCTGGGGATAGTATTAAGGTGGACCCTAAAAAGATAGATGTGATTAGAAATTGGCCTAGACCTTTGACTCCCTCAGACATTAAGAGCTTCTAAGGCTTAGCATGTTATTACCAAAGGTTTGTGAATGGGTTCACTTATGTTGCTTCTCCCATGACTAAGTTGACTCAAAGGAAGACTAAGATTGTGCGGACCGATAAGTGTGAAAAGAATATCCAAAGCTTGAAGGATAAGCTTGTCTCTGCTCCTATGGTGTCTCTATCGGAAGGGTTGGAAGGGTTTGTTATGTATTCTGATGCATCCCTATCACGCCCCAAAGTCCCATAGGGCAGACCGGCACCTATTGCCGATAAGTCTCGGGAGAACCAACCTATAACTATATGCGTTGCATTTGATAAGGGTCGGGACAGGCCCCGCCTCAACAAACTGTGTAATAAAACATGTAAGCTCTAGACATGCACAAAGCTCCGAAGCAACCTGGAGCTTAATGACAGCAGCTGAATATCCTGTACTACTACTGGGGAGATCTACTAGCACCTGTACCTGCAGCATGAAATATAGGTCCCTCATAAGGGACGTCAGTACGGGATAATGTACTGAGTATGTAAGGCAGTATATACTATATATATAAAGTAACAACTCAAATGAAATCATGCGTCTGTGCAAGATCAGGGACCATCCTTAGTTATACTGTGGAATCATGTACTTTACGTCCTTTATATCACTTTACCTTTACTGTAAAATCTGTATATAAAATTTGTGCACAACTGTAATCGTATGATCAACTGATCAGTGGTAACTGTATCGGGATCGTCCCTATGCTAGGTTCATAATTGAAACCCATCGGGCTCCACCCATCAAATTGTATTGGGATCGTCCCTATGCTAGGTTCATAATTGAACCCCCTCGGGCTCCGCCCATCAAACTATATATTGTATCTTTCAATTACCTTTGAGATGATTCTTTTGGTGGCCATAAAATTGGAGCTATAAGAATGTATATGTAACATGTGACATGTTGATAATCACACAGGACAACATGACTGTAAAAAGAGTAAGTTACGCGAATAATAAAATGCATATGAATTGGAATAACTTGTGAACTTTATTTTGTAGCAGGAACTCATGTAACTTGGTGTCAAAGTATCTTGGCAGGTTTGAAGGTATTTTATATAGAATCATATGAACATGTACATAAGTGGAGACATGGTTAATAATTGTGTAGGAGTTGGTGAATGCCTTTATGTACCAAAGAGAGATCTATATTTCATGCCAAGTGGTACGAAATCAAGTAACCTTACATACCTCATTGGATGACCTCGTTACTAATGCAAAATAACCTTCCCTTCCTTCAAATACTTATCTACAACATAGTAGGTGATAAAACTAGCATTATCAGCCAAGAAACACCCTTTGGTAGCCTAATTACATAACAAAACAACATATGGGCAGCAAGCGGACAATTACGAACCATAGCGTATTCCTTCAACCATTTTGCCTCTAATCGTACTACCTAGTGCACATTCACTTATACACATCATGTACAGCCTGTTATAATGCCATACCATCCTTACAACATCCCACAAAACACAACACATAACTATTCTATTCAATCTACAAATGGGCAGCATAACGTTACTTCCCTTCGCTACATTTCAATGTCGACAACTCCAAACCTATTCCAACCTTAACCAAACTATCACAGCAACATTTTCACATATAAACAACAATGAACCAGTCTTAGAACAGTAACAAATCAGTCATAAAGGACGTGAAGCAATAGCATTCAGTCCAATAGTCCATAAGTTCAAACGAAACACACAATTGCAATATCATGTAGGGACTCACTTTTGTGAATTGTAAACGTGGTTAATTAGACCTTATTCGCTATTTAAAATCCAAATTTTGTCAAATACATAAGTATTAGCTCATAGGAAATCCAACTAACAAGAGAAAACCCACTTAATTAACAAGAAAAGTGCAGAAGACTCCTTAGCACATAATCTGTCCAGAAATTCTAGCACAGTCATACTAACATATACTTCTTATTTTTCATAGTAAAACCATACTAAAAACATATGTAGTCTTACTTAACACTACATTTAAGGTATATAGGTTCTATAAGAACCCTAGAAGTTCTTTCTGTGCTACTTTGCAAGTCAAGATACGTTGAGAGAACTTTGAAAGTAAAACTGTATTTTTTTTTGTTTGTAAGTTCAAGTGAGCAATGACTTTGTGGGAGCTGATTTGGCCCTTTTTAAAGTGTAATTTATGCCAACTTACTAAGTAGTTATCATACTTGTTCATTAAGTAGGTGATGCAACTCCTTTCTCCTTTCATTTGAGCCTTTTGGGGCACCAACTTGATTGGACTTGGGCTACCTATTTTTTAGATTTTGTTGTTATTGGTTTGGGCCTAAAGTTTCTAAGAATCTTATTATATCTTTGTTCCTTTCTTACTATCATCCTTGGGATATAAATAAAAGTCCATATATGATATTAAATCATGGCCTAAAGTTACAGCCTTAACACTGACTTTATTCATAATTGTACTTAGACAATTTCGACGTCGAGCCAGCAAGTAGCTGACTGACCTGCTAGCTTCTAAGTCCTACAAGTACCTCAATTATCTCACTTCATTTTAAGGCCATAATATACTCAATTCAACATAAAATGTATATTCACTCGACCCTCTTAAGCTCTAGCCGCACATATGGTCCATTAACGTGAGATTCCAGCACTTTTGAAAATTAGCGCTAATTTGACCAAACCATGTCATGTTTAATTTGACTTGTACTAGTAGTGTAAGGTGTGGGGTGTTACATCCTCCCACATTAGGAACATTTGTCCTCGAATGTTAGCATAATCAGTCAGTTTAGCCGAGTTTAAACCTACTTGCACAAACTTTAACAACACATTAAGTATTCAATACCACGTACCTATTAGTGTCCCCATTCTGCATGTTGAGCTTCCCCTTTATCTTCACATAAGTGAGGATATTTTGATTTCATCATATCCTCAGCGTCCCATGTTATCTCTTTTGCTTGTTGGTTCCTCCAAAGTACTTTAACTGAAGCTATTTCTTTATTCCTTAACTTCTTAACTTGATGATCTAGAATAGCAATAGGTATCTCTTCATAGGTGACATCCTCTATAATATGTACATCCTCAATAGGAATGATACGGGATGGGTCACCTATACATTTTCGAAGCATTGAGACATGAAAAATTGGATGAACCATCGAAAGCTCTTGGGGTAACTCTAGTTCATATGAAACTTGCCCAACCTTCTTAATAATCTGATATGGCCCTATGTAACATGGACACAATTTTCCTTTCTTACCAAATCTCATAACTCCTTTCATTAGGGACACCTTTAAGAATATCAATCACCTACTGAAAATTCTAGTCCTCTTCTTCTGATATATGTATATGATTTGTGATGGCTTTGGGCTGTTTCTAGTCATTGTTGTATCACTTTAACTTTTTGTATGGCTTGTTGTACTAGATCTGGCCCAAGTAAGGTGGTCTCACCTACTTTAAACCATCCAATTAGTGATCTGCATTTCCTTCCATATAAAGCTTCATATGGTGCCATTTTGATACTTGCGTGGTAGCTATTATTATAGGCAAATTCAATAAGTGGCAAATGGTCCACCCAACTATCTTTAAAGTCCAATATATTAGCTCGCAACATATTTTCAATTGTCTGAATGGTACGTTCTACTTGCCCATCTGTTTGAGGGTGGAATGTTATACTCAAACTCACTTGTGTTCCTAAACTCCTTTGGAAGGACGTCCAAAACATTGCAGTGAATTGGGCTCCTCAATGAAATATAATGGAGATTGGGACTCCATGTAGCCTAACTATCTCTTTTAGGTATAGCTTGGCATATTCTTCAACTGTATAATCACTCCTGACTAGTAAAAAGTGTGCTAACTTTGTGAGTCTATCAACTATTACCCATACGGAGTCAAACTTCTGAGATGAGCAAGGAAAACCTATAATAAAATCCATATTAATCATATCCCACTTTCATGTTGGAAGTTCTATACACTGCACGTAACCTCCTAGCTTTTGTTGTTCTACTTTTACTTATTGGCAATTTGGACATTGAGCTACAAATTATGCAAGGTACTTTTTCATGCCTCCCCACCAAAACATTCCCTTCAGGTCATGGTACATCTTAGTTGATCCTGGGTGGATGGAATATCGGGAATGATGAGCATCTTCCATTATTCTGTTTCTTAACCCATTAATATCAGGCACACGTAATCTATTATGATAGTATAGCACTCCATTTTGAGAAAGGTCAAAGCCTTTTATCATACCCTGACTCACCTTTTCCTTTAGCTGTCGTAGAAAAGGATCCTCGAACTATTTTTCTTTTACTTCTATTACTAATGAAGACTCTGCAGCGGTATGCACACTAAACCCTTCCTTTGGAGTTTCAAAAAGGCGAACCCCTAAACTGGTTAGCTGATGTAGATCCTTGGCTATTCCTTGATTTACCATAGCTTGATCACTAGTATTTATGATTGCCTTATGACTCAGAGAATCGGCTACCACATTTGCCTTCCATGGATGGTATAGTATGTCAATGTCATAATCCTTTATTAGCTCTAGCAATCGTCATTGTCTAAAGTTTCGATATTTCTGTTTAAAGATGTACTGCATACTTTTATAATCAGTATATACTTTTATAATCAGTATATATGTCTACATAAACTCCATATAAATAGTGGCGCCATATTTTCAAAGCAAACACAACTGCTTCTAGCTTAAGATCATGTGTTGGATAGTTTTTCTCATGTGATCATAGCTGCCTAGATGTATAAGCAATTACCCTACCATTTTGTGTCAATACACACCCCAATCCAATTCTTGAAGCATCACAATACACTGCATACCCCTCAGTGCCTTCTGGAAGTACTAGCACAAGTGTAGAAGTTAGCTTATTTTTCATCTCCTGGAAGCTTATTTCACATGCATCATTCTATTGGAACTTAGTTGCCTTATGTAGTAGCTTTGTTAGAGGTACAAAAAAAAGATGAAAAACCTTCAACAAACCTCTTGTAATAACCTGCCAAGCCTAAGAAGCTCCGAACTTCCATGGGTGTTGTGGGTCTTCGCCAATCTTTCACAGCTTCTATCTTTTGTGAATCAACCTTATTCGCTCATCAGACACAATATAACCCAAGAATGCCACTTACTTTAGCCAAAATTCATATTTAGACAATTTGGCATATAACTTTTGATCACGAAGAGTCTGTAACACCTGTCGCAGGTGATCTGCATGGTCCTCTTCTGATCTTTAATATACCAAAATGTCATCTATAAGTACTATCACAAAAATATCTAAGAATGACCTAAATACCCTGTTCATCAGATCCATAAAAATAGCTGGCGTATTCGTTAGCCCAAATGACATAACAAGGAATTCAAAATAACCATAGTGGGTTCTGAAAGCTGTCTTGGATATATCTTGCTCCCTCACCCTCACTTGGTGATAACCTGATTCAAATCAATTTTTGAAAAGCATTTGGCACCCTGTAGCTGATCAAATAAATCATCGATCCTGGGGAGGGGATATTTGTTCTTAATTGTCACCTTATTCAATTGACGATAGTCTATACAAATTCTTAAGGTGCCATCCTTTTTGCGTACAAATGACACTGGTGCCCCCCGAGGGGGACACACTAGGTTTTATAAAACCCTTATCTAGTAAATCTTTTAACTGCTCTTTTAATTCATTCAATTTTGTTGGGGCCATTCTATATGGAGGAATAAAAACAGGTTGAGTGACTGGAAGTAAGTCAATACCAAAATTTATTTCTCATTGAGGAGGTAAGCCTGGGAGTTCTTAAGGGAACACATCAGCAAATTCATTTACTACTGTAACTGACTGAAGAGTTGGTGATTCTGTGTCTATATCCCTTACTCTAACTAAATAACATATATACCCCTTGGATATCATCTTTTTGGCTTTAAAGTAAGAGATAAATTTACCTTATGGCGCTCCAACATTGCCTTTCCATTCAAGAACTGCCTCATTTGAAAAGTGGAATTACACTCTCTTAGTTCGGCAATCCACAATGGCATAACAAGAAGCTAACCAATCCGTGCCTATTATCACATCAAACTCCACCATTTCTAGCTCAATAAGGTTAGCCAATGTGTCACAGTCACAAATAGTAGCTACACAGTCATAATAAACTCTTTTGGCCATAATGGATTCACCGGTTGGTGTAGACACTTCAAATGGTTTGTTCAATAATTTGGGCGTTCTCTTAAGCTTTCCAGCAACTATGGGAGTGATGTATGATAGTGTAGAACTAGAGTCAATTAATGCATATACATTATGTGAAAAGATGGACAATGTACCTATGACCACATCAGGTGAAGCTTTCAAATTCTATTGACTCCCCAGTACATAAGTGCGATTTTGAACCCCGCTAGAGCTTGTTGTCCCTCTAACACCTCTACCACGAAACATAGGTGCTTGCTGACCCCTACCTACTGGAGGAACTAATGATGATGATGTAATAACTAACCCAGTAGATTGTGCCATACCACCGATACATCTCCTTGGGTAATCCCTTATCATGTGACCTAGCATACCACATAAATATCAAAAATCTGTCCCAATCCGACATATTCCCGGATGACTCCTTCCACACTATTTACAAGGCTACTTAGGAGTCATTGATTGACCTGTCGAATAACCCATTACCCGGGCACCTTGCCCATCATCTCTCTCACCAAACTGATTACTTTGAGGCCCTTAAAGTTGTGGTAGAGCATTGGCTGTAGAATAGGAGGATGATGGCCTAGATGATCTATTAGAAAATTGAGGCCTAAGATCACTCTGGGGTGGTGTAAACTGCCCTGTAGGTCTGACCCTCTTTGATTGTGCCCTTTCTGATTCTTGCATCCTTCTCCTTTGCCTCTAATCTTCTAATTTCTGTGCAAACGCCTGCATTCTTACTATGTCCATATCTTTGTTTAAGAAAGCAATGGTGCAGTCTCTGACCAGATATGCATCCAACCTATCTACATATCGGTGGACCCTATCTGCCATTATAGCAACTACATTAGGAGCATACCGTGCTAGGGAATTAAATTGAAGGCTATACTCCCTCAAACTCATATTCCCTTTATGAAGATTCAGGAACTGATCTGCACAGGCCTCTCGGACCTCTAGTGGCAAACAATGGTCAAGAAATACCTCTTTGAATTTTTTCCAGGTGGTTGGAGGTGCATCTATACCGTTAGATTATTTCCAAGCTTCATACCATAATATAGAAATATCCTTCAGCCTATACATCACTAATTCGATTGCTTCTGTACCAATCACGTGCATAACATCTAAGGTACGCTGGATCTGATCAATAAAGTCCTGGTGGTCTTCATTACGATCTGACCCAGTGAAGGTTGGAGGGTCCAAATTTAGAAAATCATGTATCCTAGTACCAGCTGCACTATTTCTACCACCTGTATCTATAACTGGATCTTCCTGCCTTTGACCTTGGCCAGCAACTATATGGGTCAATAGCTGAACTGCATTCCTCATATCCAGCACTATAGCATCAACAGGTGGTTCTAGGGAATTTCACTGCTTTCTGGTTTATTAGGTACTGGAGGAGTTGAAGATGTCTGTGGCAAAGACTCCTCTCGGATTTCATTGTGTTGTCTCCCCTAGCTTGGTATACCAACGACCACTAGTTTTTCCTTCCCTTTACCTTTTATTTTCCTTGTTTCAGGCATACTTGCTGTACAAAATAATTTAGTATGAGACATACGGCACCTATTACACTTTACTTTATGTCACGATCTGAAGAATGGAAAGAAAGTGACAACTCCTAGATGCTTCGTAGCCTCCTGCTTATAAATATGGTGCACAACACATCAATAAACAAGATTCTACATAGACATGTCTTTGTAGACTCCCTAGGATGACCCGCTCTAACACCACTTCTGTCATGCCCCAAAGTCCTATAGGGCGGACCAGCACCAATTGCTGATAAGGCTCGGGAGAACCAACCTGTAACTATATGCGTTCTGTATATATTATAAGGGGTTCCTATGTTTGACATGTATTTAAACAGATAAACAGTGATAACAAGCCAAAAGAAAATGCATATGACTGGGCCATTGGGGCCACGCTATCTAAAGTGTGAAACATGACTTCACTGTGCTGTACATAGTCTACAAAGCCTCTAAATAAATAAAAGCATCTGATAAGGGTCGGGATAGGCCTCACCTCAACAAACTGTGCAATAAAACATGTAAGTTCTATACATACACAAAGCTCCGAAGTAACCTGGAGCTTAATGACAGCAGCTGAATATCCTATACTACTACAGGGGAGATCTACCAGCACTTTGTTTTGCAGCATGAAATACAGGTCCCCCATAAGGGACGTTAGTATGTGATAATGTACTGAGTAGGTAAGGCAGGATATATTGTATATATAAAGTAACAACTCAAATTAAACCATGCGTCTATGGAAGATCAGGGACCACCCTTAGTTATACTATGGAATCATGTATTTTACGTCCTTTATATCACTTTACTGTTACTGTAAAATCTATATTATAAAATCTATGCACAACTATAATCATATGACCAACTGATCAATGGTAACTATATCGGGATCGTCCCTATGCTAGGTTCATAATTGAAACCCCTCGGGCTCCACCTATCAAACTGTATTGGGATCGTCCCTATGCTAGGTTCATAATTGAACCCCCTCGGGCTCCA
>JAOTQJ010140653.1:0-30005 GCA_025642045.1 Solanum sejunctum
CATATAGTTCAAGCAAAGAGAGCAAACCCTCTATCCATTGGTACTAAGTCTAATCGCACAGAATATATAATATAATCATACTTTATTAACTTGCAATAAACATAGTGACATGGAACGAGTAGCTCCTAACATTATTGACATCAAATGATAAGCCTAACTTCAAATATGAGAATAGATGTTCATCAACATTAACCTTGCATTAACATCAAAAGGCTCACAAGAGGTATAATCTTTGAAAGGGTGTAGCTTCATACTTGCATCATCATAGATAATTTCATCAATTCATAACATACTTGATAGCCCATATCCATCATGAAGTCACATGACTCACAAGTCATATAATAAATCATCCAAAGCCTTAAAAATCCTTAAAAAGACATTTTATCAAATACATGGCTGGTGTGTAGTGCTAGTGTAAAACCATATAATTCAAGAGAGGAATCATCCTAGCAAATTCAGTCTAATACCATCAATAGATACTTGGTAACACCTTCAAATAATATACATCAAAATCCTTTATCAATTCTAAAGATAGATCTTTGATTAATAACTCAACACATGCTAAAATAATCAGAATTTCATGAAAACTCAACATAGTATACAGTGAAATTCATAATAAGTAAGATCCATGAGTAAATCAACTTTAAAAATTATGCAATTTTAGGTAAACAAAAGCTTGGGCATCATGGGTGAAATGAACCCATGAAAGAAACCCACATACCTTGACTTTGGAAAATCCTTGAAGAAGAATGGAAATGGAAACTTGAATCTTGAGTGCAATTCTTAAAATCCGAAAATGGTTTTGGCACCAGAATTTTGAGAGAAATATTAGTCTAAGTGTTTAAGTGAATATTAAGGAATGTCTTGAATGATATGAAGGTAAAATATGGCTAAGTGCAGGTGTTTTCACGTATGGGAACACATAGGCCTAAGACTCAAAAGTCTGGATCGAGATAAAAAAAGCTTGACAAAAAATGTACACTGGCGTGTCGCAATAGCATTGCGCATACCTCACTAGAAATTGCTCACTTTGAAAAATGAAATTGTGAATCATTCGCTCTAAAATTGGGTTAGACACTTTTCCTACTTATTTTTTTCCCCTGAATAAGAATATGAAGTTTGATTTTTAACATAACATATGAATTTTGAGATATATGGAAGTTATGATTTTGAGAACTTTCGAGGTACATTTTCGGGCAATTTTGGGGGTCATTCCATTGTGCTTAATTCTGTTGTATAAGTGCTCAATTATTTTATTCAAATTTATAAATATTGCATAAACACTGATTATGAGTGGCTAAATCCACAACTAGGATTGTGAGAACCATGAATAACTAACAAGGCAAAACCCATATAATTCATAATTTTTGAAAAGTGTGAATGCATGTATAATTACTCCTCTTTGTTATGATTACGTTTTAATGGTGTCTAATGTTAGAGCTCACCTGCAGTTACTAATTAGTCCAATGTAGTAATGAATAGGAAAGAAGATTAATTAACAGAATTCGATTAATGTTTCTCATGTAATCAACCAAACCAATCCAAGGGGAGGTTATGCTAGAATAATAAGTAAGGGTTAACACTGCGGGGATGGAGCAAATAACTTAGTGAAACTTATTGATCGCCTTGAACAAAGAGTTTGGTGAACTTAACTTAACATTCTGCATGCTATACACCAGAAAAGAGTTCAATTATCTGGTAATACTGAGTTAGCGAAACATGGGGAACACAATACCTTGGTTACTCTTTATACTAATTTCACTCTTGTCTCAGTTTAGGAGTACTTTTCATAGTTGTTACAACCCCCTTCCTTTGGGAAGATAAGTAGGTTACTCAACCGAATTGTCTTAAATTCTTCTAAGTCTATTATATTTCCTGTGGGACCAACCCTAACCTCAGTTAGTTTATATATCTTGAAAATGACCTCTTTAACCTCAAAAAGGAGGTGTATCTTGGGCGTCATCAGCAGGTGAGTCCATCATAGGCCAAAGATTCTATATAAGTTATCCATTTCCATCTTATATAAAGTGATTCCATGTATTTAGTGAGCTTTCCATGGTAGACGTTAATGTGATTAATAAGATGGATTGGATGCACGCTTCCTATATTGATTATAGAACTCGTAGGGTTAACTTCATAGTCCCTAAAGCTAATTCTTGAATGGGAGGGCAATAACTCTTCATGTAGTGGTCAATTCATTACTTTTATAAAGGCTTGCAAAAATGATTTCCAAGGAGTGCATCTGCCATTTAGTAAGAGTCAAAGATGTCTCTTCGAATGCTCCTATTCTTGAGTTTATCCTCATTGTAAATGAGTTTCTTGATGTCTTTCTGATTAAGTTACAAGGTGTTCCTCTTAAAAGGTAAATATATTTCAGTATAGACCTCTTACCTGAAACTCTGCCTATTGATGAGTCGATATTTCAGACATATTTTGGGCCTAGTTTGCAAATAAATATTATTCTTGGCGTTCTATTATTCCAATCTCTAATTAATATGTATGTGTTGTATTAGGAAATGGAACTAAAAGTGCAAAAATGGACAATACTTGACAAGTCTTGGAAAAGCAAAAAAAGTGTAAAAAAAGGTGGATAAAAGGACATCACCTACAAATTTGTCGATCCGCCAAACATTTAGAGGAACCACCTAGTATTGCAGTAACCAAGATTCATCTCAAGTCAGGAAGGTGGTAAAAATCAATTTTTCCAAATATATTCAACATAAAGTCGAATGGCTCTAGAAACCTCCTAAATTTACAGGGCTTAGAGCCCCAAAACCATAATAGGAAGGCGATGAGAGAGAAACTTCGGCAAATTCCTGAACTTTATTGTCGGACAGAAGCACCATAGCGTAACATTGCAAAGAAACATGCCTTTAATGGGATGCACAGGAAAGTAGGCAAGTCCATATTTGCCACTTCACTAGAGTGCTTGGCGATGGCCAACCTTGACTGCCAAACGACAACTCTGTGCACAAACTTTTATACTTTTGCATGGACTATTTAAGAAATTTAGAAAGGTCATTGTACATATTGTTTTTCCCAGTTATACAGAGAGAGTAGCATTACATATAACATTCTTTGCTCTATTGTGCAAAGGGGTGACAGGATTTCGAGCTTTTTCGAAGCAAAACTTGAGGAGATTTGTTGGTGTTAATCAACTTTTCTGTATTCAATCTTGTTACCCATGACTTCAGCTAATACATTTGGTGTTGAATTTATAATTTCTAGCATGAGTGGATAAAACTCCCATGTTGGGGGTGTGTAAATAATATAGGTTTTTGATTTATCTGTCGGGTTTTTGATATTTCCATATTATTATTGTTAATTTGAGTAAATTTATAGCATTCCTATATTTAATCTATAATTTCAAGTTTGCAAATCTAGGGTTTAATTTAGATCTATAATTATTACTTTAATCAGAGTGATTAGAGTATGGAATGGATGTAATGTTTAGAAAACTTTGGAGTTTTAGTTGAAGGCTGTTACTATGGATTCAATGACTAAGGTTTTAGGCATTTTCCCGAGACTTGTTAGGCCAAGCGTGTCCTCGGCGGACATGTATGATATCATAATTAAATTATATAAAATACTCATGTGTCATAATTGAACATGGGTTACAAGCAATCTAGCCTATTCACGCATTATTAACTCAACCAATCAAATATTTAGACCCAACTAGTTGATCAATTCCCATATTTACACATGCCCAACATCTCTCTTAATTTATTGATCAATTTACTAATTAGATATTGTAGTTGAATCTTGATTTTAATTATTATAATCCCCCCCCCCCGAACCTATAATTGTTTTGACCAATAAACCACCTCAAATTGTGAACCATTATTTCTGATCGAATTTGACCCCGACCTTTAATGTTGGGTTATTATGCTGATGACTGCCGCCCTACTTCCTTTGATTAGCTAAATCGAGCTACATGAAAAAGGGTACCATTGCCGAGGAACAATGCTAGTTCATAACTGATGTGTTTTTTAAACTTTATTCTTGTTATTAGAATTATTTAACTATTTTCTTATTGTTTCTCTATGCAAACAATAGGTGTTAAGATGGAAGATGATGGGAGCATCCATGATAATAACAATTGAGATGCTAATGATATGCAGGGTGTTAATTGCTATCAAATGGGAAGCACACATGCCATCCAACTATCCCTATTGGCCAAAGGCATTAACTTTCATGTAACAAGCACTATGTTCCAACTCCTCCAGCTGAAGGAACTATTAAGAATATTAGGCCATGAGAATCCTCTTGAATACCCCAGGAATTTTTTTGATGTTCGTCTCTTATTCAATTTCAAGGGAGTGAAACTAGAAGACATTAGACTGAGGCTACTCCTATTCTCTATTAGTGGAGAAGTTATGACATGGCTAACTGAGTTTCCTCGTGATTCTATCACTCCATGGGAGAAACTTCAGGATTTGTTCCTCAAAAGATTTTTCCCTTCATCAAAAAGGTTTAAGCTGAGAAGAAGTATTAAGAACTTGAAACAAATTGATGGCGAGCCATTGCGTGAGACATGACTTTAATTTTGGGAACTTTTAATTCAATGCCTACTCTGTGGATTTCCAGACTATTTGTTATTGGAATACTTCTATGTAAGCCTCAATGCAGTCATGAAAGGGGTGGCTAAGCAGTTGGTAAGAGGTGGAATTATGAAATAAACACTCGGGTATATTGTGACCTCTTAGATAACATGACAAAAATCAACTGACCGTGGTATAAGATGGATGACCTTGTATCATCAAGTCACAGTGATCTATCCAAAGAGTAGCTTACTAAGATAAAAATGGGATGAAAATATGGATAAGATGTTGACTCAGCTTAACCTCTTGACTAAGCATGTTATGGGAGGAAATTGTAAGAATATAAATGTTGTGGGGGCTACTAGCAATGTGATGTTTGATAGTGCAGCATTTAAAGGTTGTTACAATCAACAGGTGCATTATATGGGCAACAAAACGATCTGTTCTCAGTTTGATTTTCCAAGTCCACATGGGAATCAAGGTTGGAACAATATTAATGATGGATGGTGAGATCTTGCATGGCCTAACTAACCTCAAGTTGATGGTTGGAGAAACTGCGATGGGGTTATCGATAGTATGTTCTACCCTACGATAGGGTAAAAGATGTTGATCCTATGGTAAATCCAGAGAGCCTCCAGATAAAAGATATACTAACCTGAATTTTAAAGAAGGTTAAAGCCTCCAACAAAATCTTGAAAGAGATGAAGTCCAACTTTTCATAGTTGAGTCTAATAGTAACGTCACATTCAACTTCTATCAACCACTTGGAGATTGAACTTGGCAATATATCAGCCAATCTCAACTAGCAACCAAATGGTGGTTTGACTAATGAAATGGTAGCCAATCCTAAAGTCTTTAATCAATAGTCTTTAACTATCACTACCCATATAACTATCACTACCCATAGTGGAATAGTGGTAGAAGCTATTAAGTCTTCACTTGTTGCTGAAGAAGGTTAAATTGAGGTAGAAGAAGATGAAGGTACAGTTAATGTTAATATTGATGATAGTTTAGCTGATGATGGAACTAGTGATTCTCTGGGCAATCTAGAGTTGCCAGAAAAAGAAGGTTGGGGATGATATTATGAACATTCAAAAAATACTCCCCCAAAATTCAAGTTTAGTTGTACAGTTGAGAGCACCTCAAGTTAAGATTGATCTTCCATTCTCTCGGCGATTGAAGAAGAAAGAGGAGGATGCCAAATTTCAAAAAAAATTGTTTTTATCCATAAATGTTCCATTGGCTGAGGTACTGACTGAAAGACAGGTTATACCAAATTTATAGAAGAGTTGATGTCAACAAAAATAGACCCTAGAGTGTGAGATGATCAAGGTGTCTTATAATTGTAGTGTTATCTTAATAAAAGCTTTAGCTGTGAAGAAAGAGGACACTAGTTCAATCACAATACCTTACTGTATTAGAGCTTAGAAATTCAACAAGTTTTTTCCATAAATATTATGCCCGTGTTGATATTTGAGGAATTGGGGATAAAAACCCCTTCACCAACCACTACAAATTTGCTTATCGCTAATGTTCCATCAAAAGATTAGCGGGGATTCTTAATGATGTATTAGTGAAGGTAGATAAGTTCATTCTTCCAACTGACTTTGTGATCCTTGATTAAATGGTGGATACAGATGTGTCATTTATTTTGTAGAGGCCATTCTTAGCCACCAGAAGGGCAATTGCAGATGTAGAAAGGGGAGACATGAGGTTCAGGAAAAATAATGAAAAGGTGGTGTTCAACATCTATAGGACTCTGAACAAGGAGAAAGATCTCTAGGTGATATCAGTGATAGACCATTCATGGGTGACTTGAGGAACTAGAAGGACTACATTGTGCCACGACGTTAACTATGATGCTAATTGGGATGCAACCCAAGATAGTTAGGTGAGATTTTTTCCTAAACAATGGGTATAGATTTGTGCAGGTTTGATGAAGCACAATTTGAAGTAGAAGATAAAAGGGCAACCTAATGGTTCAGGTTGGCATATCGCCAAATTGAGACGGCGATTGTGAGCTTACTGCCTTTAAAGTCATGCAAAGACTCCTAAGGTGCTGTCAAATTTGGCAATCTTAGTTGCAATTTGTCAAATAGATAAACCTATTAAGCAATGATCATTTTAACCACCCTTGTGAATATATGTATGGTTTGACTTTCGTAGAAAAAATGGCAGTACTATCGCTAACGTGTTTGGAGGGAGAGTCTACATCGCCAATACCTCACTCCTGACTGACTTATTAAAGGCTTTTCAAATGCTTAGGTTGTTCACTTTTCACATTCCCTTCTTCTCGCTTCCTCACAAGCAAACACTCCTATTTAGTCTTTTATTTGCAAGATTTATCTTGGTGTGAAGAAATTCATCAATGAAAGCTATTACAAGGTTCTTGATTTCTACATCATCTAGGAGGTACGTTTTTTGCCCTTAACTTTAGTTTCTTTGTTTTTAGGCATGATGCTCTTGAGATGAAAAAGGATTGATCAGGGTTTTGTGAGTTTGATATTGTCACGACCCAAGCCTAGGTCCTGGACATGACACGGCGAATGGGGGACCTGAAGGGATCCCAAACAAGACTCTTAGCATATCAATCACAAATCCTTAGTTTTGATAATCTCAAAAGAAATAAAAAGTCAAAAACATAGAATAAATATATCATAGTAATCAATAAGACCTCTAACTTTGAATGGAGCTGGCGCAGATACTTCTCGGGCTCAACCTTATAATAGTAAGTACTCAACATAAGAAGGAGTCTTAACATAACATGAATTACGTAGATATTGTCCTCAGAATCAAGGACTCACCAAAGCCTCTTCGATAATTGAACTAGCCACGTGGAGGAGGAGGATCTAAAGGAGCTCCAGTTCCTACATGGTAAAATCAAGTAGGCATATAGTATCCATTAGCGCAAATGAATGTACTAAGTGTGTGGGTTGCAATCAATAAAGACATAAGACCATGTATTCAAAATTCATAATTATGAGCAATGCATATATAATCTCAAAATAGCATGCATGATCAATGCTTGTAATAAAATATGTTTTTCAATACATTTAACTTGCATAGTGCATAATATATATGTGGGGAAAGACCTTAACCGACATAGACAAAGTGAGCTGCTACTTGGAATACAAAGCATGTCACCCCCATCGCAAGGTGATGGATGCATATCACCCCCTCGACAAGGTTATCAAGACATGTCACTCCCTCGACAAAGTGTGTTCTACTTGCTATGGTAGCCATTCAATGAATAGCCTGATGCATGTCACCCACTTAGCAAATTGATCGAGACATGTTATACCCTCAAAAAGGTGAGGTATAACTAGATGGATCCACTAAAAAGCCATAAGAGAGATCATGTGTAATCCTATGATGGCATATAGCTTAGAGACTAAGACTTTATATAAGGACTCCTTGAGGAGTCGAGCCCCCATATTAAGCCTCAATCGGTGCTAAGTCAAATCCCAAAAACTACTTGAATTAATTATACTTTAATCAAAATATGAACAACTTGTAAGAGACATGATAACATGACTTTAGTAGCCCATAAACATGCTTGACCTCTAATAGTGAGCCTAACTTGAACATGAAAGTAGATAATAATCATACATGATCCCTTGCTTTAACATGAATACCCCACAAGAGATTAAAATCTTTAAGTTGCACTTAACTTGATACTTGTAACATCATAGATACTTTTCATGAATTCAATACCTGTTTGAAAACCCTTAATCATTATAAAGTCAATTGACTTGTAAATCATGTAATAGATCATCAATAACTTGAGAATTCCTATCAAGCAATTTTATTAAACATGAGGTGGGTTTATGATACTTGTTTAAAATCATACAATTCAAGAATAAAACAGGATGAATAAACTCAATGAAAATCAAACACACCAACATGTAGTAAAACCTTCATGTAGGGTTCCTTAAAATCCACACAAAAGCTCATAATAGTTCATAGTTTCATATCTCAAGACATGCATACTCTCAATAGATATAATCAATTCATGCAATAAGCTTGAAATAGACATTCTTGTATAATCAATCAATACTTGATAAAACCCTAACATGATTTATGCTCATTTTTCATTATAGAGGATACTCATAGGTAATAAAACATGAAACTATGCAATTTTCAAAAAGGGAAGGTTGGGCTCCATGGGTGAAAGGACTCATGGATAAAGACCCACAAACCGTAAATTTTTAGTTCCTTGAGGTGAACTTGAAGTAGCTTTAGAACTTCAAATGAGCCCTTGAGTCCCAAAATTTAGTTGAAATCCTCAGATTTGAATGAGAGAATTGATAGAGTCTTAGAGAGGTTTGAGAGAGGGTTTTGTGAGTCATAGAGTTGAAAATGGCTAAGTATAGGCGATTTCAAGTTTAAGTAGCCATGGGTCTAGGACACCAATGCCCTTGGACAAAATAGAAAAACCAAGGAAAATAATATACTAGTCTGTGTCCCTAGCATGACACGGACCTATCGGGCTAGATAAAAGACACTGCTCTGCGCCCCTAGCTCCAAACCCCTGGTGCGTAGCGAATAACCACTAGAATTGAAAAATTAGTGAAACTTATTTTTTGCTACGGGTCCTCCAAAATTTTTGTTATACCCACTTCCCACTTAATGTTTCCCCCTAATCAATAATATAAAATCATATTTTCAAAATCATGCACGAATTTTATGATATATGAAAATTACAATTACAGGACATTCTGAAGCACATATGGGGCATTTCAATATCTCCCCCTTGGGAACATTCATCTTTGAATGTCAGAGAAACATGCGTAGGAGAAGTAGTTAGAATATTTTAGCTAGTCATGAATGCAACAAATGCAATTAAACATCATTTTCAAAAAAATCTCAACATGAATGTCAAAAATTACCATAAAATTATTACCAAAAACATGAATGTATACGAAATGATATGACGGTTGAAACGTAAGACTTGAAACCATATAGGGTTCCGAAATTATTACCTTAGGCTTGAGTAGAGTGGAAGAGATATGGATATCACTTTTTCATGTTTGTCTTAACTTCCCATGTAATACTTTCAACTTGTTGATTCCTCCAAAGGACCTTGACTGAAGTTACATCTTTGTTTCTCAAACTCTTCACTTGTCTATCTAAAATCTCCACTAGGACCTCCTCATAGGTCAAATTATCTTCTACAGCACCCCTAACATCTAAGGGAACTATGGCTCTTGGGTCAAGCATACACATTCTCAACATGGACCCATGGAAGACCAGATGAACCATATTTATCTCCATAGGTAACACCAACTGAACCATATTTATCTCCATAGACAAAACCAACTCATAAGCAACCATACCAATCCTCATCAAAACTCTATAAGGGCCCATAAATCTTGGGCTTAATTTCCCTTTCTTGCCATGTTGGATCACCCCCTTTACGGGTAAGGCATTCAAGTAAACCCAATGACCAACTTTAAACTCAAGATCTCTTCTCCTCAAATTGAAGCAAGACTTTTTGTCTACTTTAGGTTGTTTTCAATTCTCCCTTATCAACCTCACCTTCTCCAAGACTGTGATGACCAAATTCAGACCTAGCAATGTCATCTCCCCTACATCAAACCACTCAACTAGGGATGTACAATGCCTACTATATAAAGCTTAAAAAGGAGCCATACCAATGCTTGAGTGGTAGCTATTGTTATAAGCAACCTCAATAAGTGGAAGATGTTCATCCTAACTACCCATAAACTCCAAACCACAACCTCTATGTATATCGTCAAGAGTTAGGATAGTCCTCGCGTCTTGTCCATCCATTTGAGGATGAAAATACCAAGGCCTCTTTTGAAGGACCTCCAAAAGTGAGAAGTGAATTGAGCACCATGATTTGAAATGATAGACAAGGGCACCCTGTGAAATCTAACCAACTCATATATATACAACCTGGCATAATCTTCGGTGCCATAAGTTGTTTTGATAGATAGAAAGTGAGCCACCTTGTCATTTTATCCATAATAACCCAATTAGAGTCAAGGCGTTTTCTAGTCTTAGCCAACCCAACCACAAAATGCATGTTGATCTTTTCCCACTTCCAAGTAGGAATTTCTATGTCTTGGACTTGGCCACTCGGCCTTTGATGTTCGACTTTCACTTGTTGGAAATTGTGACATCTGGATACGAATTTGGCAATATCTCTTTTCATACCACCCTACCAATACACCTCCCTTAAGTCTCTATACATCTTTGTAGAACCGACGTGAATGGAATAGGATAAATTATTAGCCTCTTTCAAGATCAACTCGCTTAAGTCATCAATATTAGGCACATACAACCTAACTTGGTAAGTAAGGGAAAAATCTTCCCCTTAGGAGAAACCCTCTACTTTACCATCCATTACAAAGGTCTTCAACACTAGCAAGGCCGGGTCAAGATCTTGTTTATAATTTACCTCCTTAATCAAAGAAGATTTAGAACTTTCAACAACTACTACACCATAATGTTCAACTTCATCTAACCTAACCTCAACCTAGCCAACCGATGAACTTCTCTTGCTACCTATTTGCCACCATCATCAATATGAGCTATACTACCCATGGACACTCTATTTAGACCATCGGCCATAACATTAGCTTTGTCGAGATGATAATGTACACTCATATCAGAATCTTTAAGGAGCTCTAACCACCTTCTTTTTCTTAAGATTAAGATTTTTTTGGCTGAACACATATTGAAGACTCTTGTGGTCAGTAAACACATCAACATGAACCCCATACAAGTAATGACACCAATTTTTCTAAGCAAACACCACGGCCACCAATTCAAGATCATGGGTGGGATAACTTTTCCCATGACCTTAAGTTGTCTAGAGGAGTTTGCTATCACCTTCCCATTTTGCACCAAAACACACCCCAAAACAATTTTTGAGGCATCACAATATACCACAAACCCTTCCAATCCTTCCAGTAGAGCCAAGATAGGAACGGAGACAAGCTTATCATTCAAAGTTTGGAAACTCTTTCAAAATTCATCGATCCACATGAATTTTCCCTTCTTTTGGGTCAACTTTGTCATAGGAGAATCAATAGAATAAAAGCCATTCACAAACCTCTGGTAGTAACCCGCTAAACCAAAGAAACTCCTAATATCTAACAGAGTTAAGGATCAACGCCAATTTCATATCACCTCTATCTTCTTAGGATCCAGCTTAATGTTGACACCCTACACTACAGGCCCTAGAAAAGCAACTTATTTCAACCAAAACTTGCACTTTTCATATTAAGCAAACAACCTCTTACCCCTCAAGATTTGCAACACCACACTCAAGTGATTCACATGCTCTGCTTTGATTTGGTAATAAATCAATATATCATCAATAAAGACCACCACAAACATATCAAGGAAGGGTTTAAAGACCTTATTCATGAGAATAAATATAGCCAATGCATTAGTCCACCCAAAATACATTACCATAAATTCAAAGTGCCCATATCTAGCTTGAAAGGCCATGTTAGGAATATCACACTACCTCACCTTCACTTGGTGATATCCAAACAGAAAAATCAATCTTAGAAAAGTGACTAGCCCCTTGTAGTTGATCAAAAAGGCCATTAATCCTTGGTAAAAGGTAACTGTTCTTTACAATAACCCTAATAAGTTGTCGGAATCAATGCACATGCTAATATAACCATCCTTTTTCTTCACAAATAACACCGGTGCACCCTGAAGTGACTTACACGGCCTTATGAAACCCTTCTACAACAAATCCCTCAACTGATCCTTTAATTCCTTTGATTTCACCAAGGCGATATGGTAAGGGTGAATTAAAATGGGTTATGTATCGGGAAAGAGGTCTATACCAAAGTCTATTTTCCTTTCGAGAGGAACACTGGGAAGCTCATAGGGAAATACATCAAGAAACTCATTGACCATTGGAACTAAATCAATAGGAAGGACTATGGACTCAACATTCCTAACCCTTACAAGATGATAAAGAAAACTCTTAGAAATCACTTTTCTGGCTTTAAGACAAGAAATGAATCTACACTCGACCACCACATCACGACTTTCCCACTCATGGATGGGCTCGTTAACCTTATCAGTTCTATAATTAACGGAGGCATAATATGCATGTAACCAATCCATCCCAATAATGATATCAAAATCCACCATATCTAATTCAACGAAATCACAAGGCAATACTTTATGCAATATGAACATGGGATAATTTCTATAGACTCTTTTAGCAACAACGAACTCACCAATGGAGGTAGATAGTTCATAAGGTTCACACAACAATTTGGGACTCACATAGAGATTTTCGACAATAAAAGGAGTAATAAAAGAAAGAGTGGCACCTAGATCTATCAATGCATATACATCAAAATAAAAAATCTTTAACATAATGGTGACGACATTAGGCACGTCATCCACCCCTTGTCTTCTTTTAAGAGCATAAAACCCATATTTTCTTGGATCACCCCCTTGTTGGCCTCCTTTTGCCCTTGGACCCATATCAGCACCTTATCTTGAGGACGACTATCTATACCTTTGTTTTGAGCATGAGGACAATCAACAACCTTATGACGCACTTCACCACAACCATAGCAAGCACTAGAATTTCTCAAGTATGGGCCACTATGGTTCCTACCACATCTTTAGCACTTAGGATTAGACTCTTCATCATTACCACCTTGGAATCTTGGATTATCATTAGCAAATCTCTTATTAGGAGCATTGGAAGACCCTTACTGTTGGAACTTGTGGCCTTGTGGAAATCAGCCACCTTTGGAACCTTGGAGCCCACCTTCAAATCTAGCCCTGTTGGACTCACCACTTCTTCTCTTTCCAAGCTTTTTCCCTTCTAGTTATTCGACATATGTCATGAGCTAGGGCACATCTATATCATTCACTAGCATGGCTATATGACACTCTTTATTAACCTAGGTGGACATTCCCCACACAAATTTGTTCATTCTAGCTCTAGGGTTGGCCACTATGTGTGGAGCATGCTTGGAAAGATTGTTGATCTTTAGGGCATACTCCCTGACACTCATAGAACCTTGCTTAATTTTTATAAACTCCATTATCTTAACTTCTTTTAACTAGATAGTAAAGAATCAATTTAGGAATGCGGCTTTGAACTCCTCCAAAGGAATAGCACCAATGTCTTTCCTCTCCGAGTTCTATTGCGTGAACCTAATTTGGGACACACTTTTCAGTTGGTAGGCCGTTAACTCCACTTTCTCCTCTAAATTAACCCACATGATATATAGCACCTTATACATCTTATTGATGAATTCTTAGGGATCCTCTTCCAGCTTAGATCCATGGAATTTCGGTTGGTTCATTCTTGTGAAATCCCTAACCCTTGAGGCTGGAATGGGAGCATGAGGGACTTTAGCCCCTTGGTTCATTTGTTTGATCATAGTATGGGCCAACTTTGTGATAGCATCTCAGAACTCTTCTTAGGCTACCCCTCTATATTGAGGAGCTTGAGGAGTGGGAGGGGCCGGTTGTTTTTCAGGAGTACAGGCTCTTCTTAGTCTTCCCCTTGGAATCGGCATGATCGACAAGGAAACAAGAGCATTTATTAGAGGAAAAGGCATATAGTTATACCTAAAGCATGATATAGACCATGAAAAAGTGAAACATTTCCTAAAACGCCTTATAGACTCCCATTCATAGTTGCAATGCACTTCACAACTATGAATAAGACTATAATGAATACAGTGTGTTAGAATTCCTAGGACTACTAACAACCTAGTGATCTGATACCATGGTTTTCATGACCTAATCTTAGGGCCCAGACGTGACACGGCGAATGGGGAACCCAAATGGACCCCAAACAAGTCTCTTAGAATATGAATCACACATCCTTGGTTACGAAAGCAAAATAAGCATCACAAGTTATTATAAAAGGGAAAAAGGACTAAGGGAAGTGTTGATAATCACAAAAGCAAAAAAAAGTCAAACCCATAGCATAAATATATCACAGTATGTAACAACACCTCTAACTTGAAATGGTGCGGGGACCAAGATACTTCTCGGGCTCACCCTCATAATAGTAAATATTAAACATAAAAAGGAGTTTCATCATAACATGAAGTAAGTAGATATTGTCCTCAAAATTGAGGACTCACCACAGCTTTCTTCGAGAGTTAAACTTGCCACGTGGAGGATGATGATCAAAAGGAGCTCCAATTCCTACATGGTGATATTATGTAGGCATCACGTATGTGTTAGTACGTTTGAATATACTAAGTATAAGAGATGCAATGCAACAAAGACAAAAGCTAATGTATTCAAAATGCATAATCATGAGCAATGGATATATAATCTCAAAATGGCATGCATGATCAATGCTTGTAAGAAAACATGATTGCAAAATATTCAACTTGCATAGTACATAATACATGTATGGGAAGAGACCTTAACTGACACAGACCAACCAAGCTACTACTTGAAATCCAAGGCATATTACCCCCTTTGCAAGGTGATAGAAGCATGTTACCCTCTCGACAAGGTGATTAAGGCATGTCACCCCCTCAACAAGGTGTGATCTACTTGCCATGGTAGCCATTCACTGAATAATCTGAGGCATGTCATCCCCTCGGCAATATGATCAAGACATGTCACCCTCTCGACAAGGTATAGTATAACTAGGTGGATCCACTAGAAAACCATAAGAGAGATAATGTATAATCCTATGGTGGCACATAGTTTAGAGACTAAGACTTTATATAAGGACCTCTTGAGTCGAACCCCCATCCTAAGCCTCAATCGGTGCTAAGTCAAATTGTATAGAGTACTTGAAATAATCATACTTTAATTATAACATGAACAATTTGCAAGAGACATGATAACATCACTTGAGTAGATCATAAACATCCTTGACCTATAACAGTGAACCTAACCTTAATATCAAAGTAGATGATAATCATTCATGATCCCTTTCTTTAACATGAATAGCTCACAAGAGATGAAACTCTTGAAGTTGGGATTAACTTGATGCTTGTAACATCATAGATACTTTTCATGAATTCAATACATTCTTGAAATCCCCTAATCATCATAAAGTTAATTGGCTTGTAAATCATGCGATAGTTCATCAATAACTTGAGAGTTCTTATCATGCCATTTTATCAAACACATAGTGTATTAATGATAGTTGCTCAAAATCATGCATTTCAAAAATAAATAAGATGAGTAAACTCAATGCAAATCAACCCACCAACATATAGTAAAACCCTCATATAGAGTACCTTGAAATCCTTCACAAAAGCTCATAATAGCTCATACTTTCATAGCTCAAAACATGCATAATCTCAATAGATATAATCAGTTCATAGAATGATCTTTAAATATACATTTATGCATATTTAATCAATACTTGACAAAACCCCAACATGATTTATGATCATATTTCATACTAGAGGATGCATAAGTAATACAACTTGAAACCATGAAATTTTCATAAAAACAAAAGGTTGGGCTCCATGGGTGAAAGGACTTATGGATGAAGAACCACATACCTTAAGCATTGAATCTCTTAAGGTGAACTTGAAGTAGACTTAGAGCTTGAAATAAGTCCTTGAGTCCCAAAATTGAATTGAAATCCTTAGATTTGAATGAGAAAATTGATAGAGTCTTAGAGAGGTTTGAGAGAAGGTTTTGTGAGTTATAAAATTGAAAAATGGCTAAGTATGTGTGATTTCACATTTAGGTAGGCATGGGGCTAAGGCCCTTAGCCGAAATAGAAAAACCAAGGAAAATAATGCACTAGTTTGCATCTCTAGCGTGACGCGAACCTATCACGCCTGACAAAATTCGCTGCTCCGCACCCCTGGCCCATCACGACCAGTGCGCGAACAACCACTAAATTCAAAAATTAGTAAAACTTATTTTTATCTATGGGTCCTCTAAAATATGAGTTATACCTATCTCTCACTCAATTTTGCTCCCTCATTGAGAATGTGAAGTCTGATTTTCAAAATCATGCACATATTTTGAGATATATAAAAATTATAATTATGGGAAATTCCAAAGCACATGTGGGGCATTTATAATATTTATGTTTTTTGACTAGAGAGTTGATTAAAATCATGTGGGTTATACACTATTGTGATTCTAAAACCTTATGATATGTATGTGTCACTAATTTTAGTTTTTGATTCATTCAAAATATCTTGAAATTGGTGTTGCATATGATGTGGGCTAGGGCTAAATGTGATTGATTTGTTGCCCAAATGTTGAATATTAGTAGGTATTATCTCAAATTGTACCCTATTGGTTTTATCTCGAGATAGTATCATGATTATACGAATGTTTGAATGAATATGCATGCTTGCTGAATTGATTTTCTTATAGGCTATCGATAAAGTTTGAGTAACGCCACATCCTTATTAAGCAAAATAAACTTGCCCAATGATAGATTAGGTGATGTCTTTCTTAAGGGTAAGTCATCGCTTGAATGAGTTCATAGCCATGATGAGCATGTAATGTAGAAATGAGTGAATGAGTATGTATTGATGTTTGAATGCAAGTTAGTGTGTGATTATCACTATTTTTCATATGAAATGTGATCAAATTTTGAATGCATGGGAGTTGTCCTTTCCAGTCATCTTTTGCGATGGTCATTTTGACCACCGAATTAGACTCGGCGATACACCAAAGTGTCACACACACTGCTTTGTCTGATTATTGATATTGTTGAGCCCTTTAACCTGCAATGATCATATCTTCTATAGCTGAATCCATTCAGTGTATCACTGAATCTGCACTATTATCTCCGAAAGTAGCAGTAAGCAAAAGTCTGAAAATTATACAAAATAGTGACGACCTATTTGACTGCTGAATCAGTTCGGTGATGTACCAAATATGTTTCTATGGTCAATCAAACCTGCCCACCCAAAAGCATTCTACTATGCATAAATCATAAACCAAATTTCCTTATAATTGATACTCACATAGAGTTTGGAGCTTATTATATAGAAATAGGTAAATCCAAGGAACCAGTTACTTAAGGTGGATCCATGGTGGCTTAGGAAGTTGTTATAACACCTAACCAGGTAGGATAAAGATCTTAAAGGCCTCAAAGAGAGGTATAAAGGAAAGGTAAAAGAAAGGATGTTGATCACTGGAGTCTTACAAGGGTGAGGAAGGATCCCTTCATGTAACCTAGACAAGCTTGAATGATGGGGATGATGGGTCCAAAACTTCTACAAGAAAGCCTACATCATAGCAAAGTCCTCAAAGGCATTGAAGTAAGGCCAGGTCCAATACACCTCATGAACCTCTACTCCAAACATCACAGAGAATTTAGGAAATGATAGCCCTAAGAAATCTAAATAGGCTAAGAGTAGAGGGGCATAAAACTATTCAAGAAGAAAAGTAGTTATCAACATATGGGGTGATTGATTGTACTCTAAGATTTTGTAGGTTCTTAAATTCTGCAACTTCCAATCTTTCAACAAACCTCAAGATCCATATGTTCCCACCCTAGTCCGAGAGTTCTATAAAGCCTATGGTAAGGCCATTCCTAAACACAAGAGTAGGGTGAGGACAATTCTCAAACCACTTGATGTTGTGGAAGTACAAGGTGTGTTAGTCCCATATGGAGAGTCCAAAATCAATTATATTCTAGGATGCACATTTCAGAATCAAAGCTAGCTAAAGGATATATTATAGCTCAAGACATTTAAGGATATCAAAGCATCATCAGCCCCGTTGATCATAATTCCTCTCTCGTGTTTAGAGGAGGGAAAAGTCATTGAAAAGAAGGAAATAAAAATACCAGCACAATCTTAGTTTGAATTCATTAGTATCAACTTAATGCATTTACACAATGAATCAATACTTTGACATGCCAAAGCTGCACTAGTTGGTTATATTCTGGGTAGACGAGAGTTACATTTTTGTGTAATTATAACCCTAAAAATTCTCACTAAATCAAAACAAGAGTAAACCTTATTAGCATTTCCAGCCTCTCCAGAGAATTGAGGTTGAATGTCTAAGGGACGAGGAAGATGGGGCAATGAAGAAGCCAATTAATAAAACACTGATAGTTGATGTTGAGGCCCTTGATTCTGGTGCTAAAGAGTTGGCTCCGAAGGCAGGTATAACTTCTTCCTCCCCTTCTTTACATTCCTTTTTTTCTATGATTCCCACTGGTGAGGCATAAGCAAATCCACAGGCCAAAGATAACCAACCCCACTCATTAGAGCTACCATTTATTGCATTGGCCGACTGGCCAAAGCAGTTGAACTTTATGCTACTCGGGTTGAGTTATTTATACGTAAGTTGATTGAGGCAGCCACAGCCAAAGCATTGAAGTCATATTTTGAGGTTAAGGCCACGTAGTGAGAGTTGTTGGAGGCATACAAACCAAGGATAGATCGGCTTGAGGCAATGATTGATGACCATGGAAAGGAATTGTCCAACTTGAAGGATAGGGTGGTAGATGTAGAGAAGGGAGGTGGTGGAAGCGAAGGCTCATTGGAAGTGAAGGCTCATTGGCTATAAAAGCATACATTGGTTACTTAAAAAAGAAAGTGGCATCCCTTTGACCCATAGATTTGGGTATATTTTGGATGGGCTAGAGAATCCACCCAACGTGGACATAACTATAGTTCCTGATGATGTGATGAATATATATGTCTTGAGCATATAAAGTTCCCTATCTATATTTTCAATGATGATTACCTCATGTTGTTTTGTGGTTTGATGAGACAATGATGTTTATTTTGATTTTATTGATGAATGTTAAGAAAAATTAAACTTTTTGGTCTATAAAATAATTTAATTTTTAATTTGGGTCAGAATAGAGTAGTATTTGTTTGTTGAATGGATGAATGATTGTAAATGATGTCCTGGAATTTTTGCAAACCCTATGCATATATGAAAATTAGTTCTAATTGAATATCATGTCTATATTCCTTAGCAATTTAAGCATCAATGATCCATATCCTTGATTTGGACGGTTCCATGAACGAAGAGCATGTACCAACTCACTACTTATTCTTTTTCTTGATAAATAAGTCAATGTATGTGTTTAATGCATCTTGACTTGACTATATGAGTGATTGATCTTGGATATATGATGATCTAAAGTTATGAGTGTATTGTCATTGTTTAATATAAATCAATTTTGCCATTGTGAGATTAGGAATTTTGTTGAAATGCATGTTTTGCAGCATCTTGAACTTTCCTAGCTCATTTAGAGAAGTGATTTTGTTGATTCTTGATTAGGAAAGGATCTTAGGCCTTTATTGGTTCCATTTAGTCCTCTATGACCGTATTTACTTCCATTGACAATGAATTGAGTCCCTAGTGAAGCCCTTTGATCCTTGATCCTTTCTTTGGAAATGATGTAGCTTTGACTTGTATATGGGAAACACAATTCCTACTTGTTCCTTATCAATCCCTCCTTGAGATTTAAATAATCAAAGTGATAGCCAAAGGCCAAATTCTGAATGTTGGTAAAAAGAGGCGGGTGTATCTAATGAAAGTGTCGAGGAAAGGGAATGGAAAAAGAAAGAACGGTGAGAAGTCCTAAAAATGATGAAAGAAAAACAATATTGAAAAAACTGAAAAAAGTTAAACTGAAAAAGAATCTATTGGAAAAGAGGATCATCCAAATTTGTGAAAGATATTGTAAAAAGGGGAGAAACTTAAGATGAAAAATCAAAAGCAAAAGATGTGTCAAAAAGAAGAAGAAAATAAGAGAAGCATAAGGATCCTTGAGCATGTGAAGAATGTGTAGATTTTCAGGAGGGATGAGCCCACTACTATTCATATGTTATTCTATATAACCTTACCCTACATTACAGCCCAAACAAAGTCCTTTGGGATCCTAGTCCGAAGGAAAGTCAAATGAACTACAGTTAAGAATAAGGGTAAGCCTTTGGGTTAAAACTTACATGTTATTTCTCAACTGGGAGAGAGAGTGTTGAAGATATAAATTGAAAATAATGTCATAATCTTGTGTGTACAGGATCATTATTGGCATGAGGAAAAATGTTGATGCCTTTAGGCAGTGATCAACAAGTATATGAACAACTATGATCATAGCCATATTTTGGTTATTCCTTAGTCATCTCTTGAGACTTCAAAATCATGTAAGTGATTTGCGAATGTTTGAGAGTTGATGAAAAAGAGTGAATTGTATGTGTTTCTCCCTATGGCCCTATTTTCAAACTCTAGAATTAGATCAAGTAATGTTTGATTTGCTTGAGGGAAAGCAAAGGCTTAAGATGGGATGTTGATGAGTCTATATTTTAGACTAATTTTGGGTCTAGTTTGCAAAGAAATGTTGACATTAGTATGTTATTATTTCAAATCTCTAACTGATATGCATGTGTTGTGTTAGGAAATGGAGCAAGAAGTGTATAAATGGACAATACTTGACAAGTCGTAGAAAAGGAACAAATGTGTCAAAAAGGTAGATAAATATGACATCGCCTACATATTCAGTGATCTGCCAAACACTAAGATGGACAACTTAGTATTTCAACAATAAAGATTCAAGCCCAAGTCAGGAAGGAGATTAAAATTAATGTCACCAAACATATTCGACATATTGCTGAACGGCTTTAGAAACCACATAAAGTTGTAGGACTCAAAGCCCCAAAACCATGATAGAAAGTAGATGAGAGAGAAACTTTGGCAAATCATTAAACTTTGTCTACGGAGTAAAGAACCATCGCCCAATGTTATAGAGAAATAAGTCTCTAAGGGCATGCAGAGAAAAGCGATCAAGTGCATATTTGACATATCACCAAAGTGCTCGGCGATGGTCGGCCTTGATCACCAAATGACAACATGGTTCACAGACACTTATGCTTTTGCACTAACTATTTAAGAAATTTAGAAATTACATTGTATATATCATTCTTCTTAGTTTTACAGAGAGAGTAGCAGTACATAGAACATTCGCTGCTCTAGAGTACAAAGGGGTGATAGAGTTTCAAGCTTTTGGGAAGTAAAACTTGAGGAGATCTACTACTATTAATCAAGTTTTGTCTATTTAATCTTATTATCCATGACTTAAGCTACTTTATTTGGCATTGAATTTCTAATTTCTAGCATGAGTGGTTAAAACCTCTATGTTGGGGGTGTCTAAGTAATATGGATTTTTGATTTATCTATTGGGTCTTTGGTATTTTTACTTTATTATTGTTGATTTGAGTGAATTTGCATTCATTCTTATGTTTAAACAATAATTTTAAGGTTGCAAACTTGGGATTTAATTTACCTCTCTAGATATTATTTGAATCGAAGTGATTAGAGTGTAGAATAGATGTAATGGCTGAAAAACTATTTGGGATTCAATTGAAGGCCATATCTATCGATTCAATGGCTAAGGTTTTAGAGGGTTTTCTGAGACTTCGTAGGCCAAGTCTGTCCTCTTTGGGTCCTTATATGATATTATAATTGAATCATATGAAATACTTGTGTGTCGTAGTTTTTACATAGGTTACAAGCAACCTATTATATTCACTCATTATGAATTCAATTAGTCAAATATTTAGACCTAGCTAGTTGAACGATTACAATATTTTCATGTCCCTAACATCTCCCTTAATTTGTTGATCAGATTTGCTAGTTACATATTTTATAGGTGAATCCTGGTTTTAATTATTACAATCCCCTAAAACCTACAATTGCATAGTCTAATGAACCACTTTAAATAGTGGACCATTGTTCCCTATGGGATTTGACCCGAACCTCTAAAGTTGGGTTAGGGTTACTTTGTTGATGATGATTGCCCTTTCTTCCTTTGAGTATCTAGGCTGAGTGACATCACATATCTCAATCCTTTGTTATACAATGGCTCCCACCAAGTTGAAAAAGTTAAAAGAGCAATTGATAGGTCCATTGGAGAAGAATTTCATTAGACCTAGCAAGTCTCCATGAGGTGCCTAGGTTTTATTTGTGAGGAAGAATGATGGGTCGCTCCATATGTCATTGACTACCGGTAACTTAATAAAGTCACTAACAAGAACAAGTATCCCTTTCCGAGAATAAATGAATTGTTCAATTAATTGAAAGTAGCTACTTATTTCTCCAAAGTTGACCTAAGATTCGATTATAACCAATTGAGGGTGAGGAAAAGTAACATTCCTAGAATGGCATTCTGGACTAGGTATGGCCAGTTAGGGTTTGTGGTTATGTTGGTTGGCCTAACTAATGCACTGACAATATTTATAGACCTCATGATTAGGTGTTCAAGCCCTACCTCGACATATTTTTCATGGTGATTATTGATGACATCCATATCTACTCCCTAGGTGAGCAAGAGCATATGGAACAGTTGAGGATAGCATTGCAAACATTAAGGGAGCAGAAGCTTTATGTAAAGTTTGACAAATGCGAGTTTTGTCTAGATAATGTTGCCTTCCTTGGGCATGTGGCATCTAGTGAGGGCATTAAGGTTGATACTATGAAGATCAAAGCAGTGAGAAATTAGACAAGAACATTGACTCCTATTGACATAAGGATTTTTGTGTGCCTAGCTAGTTAGTATAGAAGGTTTGTGCAAGATTTCTCTACTATTTCATCCCCACTTACCAAGTTTACTCAAAAGAAAGCTACGTTTGTGTCGACAGATAAATGTGAGATAGGTTTCCAAACTTTAAAGGATTGAGTAGCTTCATCCCCCATATTGATATTGCCATAAAGGAATGATAGATTCGTTGTATATTGTGATGCATCAAAAAGTGGGTTAGGTTTTGTGTTAATGTAAAATGATAAAGTTAGTGCCCATGATTCAAGGCAATTGAAAGTGCATGAGATAAATAACCCAACTCATGATCTTGAGCTTAAAGTGGTGGTGTTTTTCTTAAAAATTTAGTGTCATTACTTGTATGGAGTACATGTCAATATCTTCATCGACTACAAGACTTTCCAATATGTATTCACCCAAAAGGATCTCAATTTGAGGTAATAGAGGTCGTTAGAAGTACTTAAAGTTTATGATAGAATGTAAAGTATCACTCCAGAAAGGCCAATGTGGCAGTTGACCACCTTAGTAGAGTTTCCATGGGTAGTGTGTCTCATATTGAATATGATGAAAAAAGAGAGTTACCCAAAGATATTCATAGTTGGCTAAATAAGCAGTAAAATTGAGTGAGTCTGAAAATGATAGTTCAATGGTTCTTCATGGGTTTGTATCTTCTTTTTTTGAAGAGGTTAAGGCTAAGCAAGACCTTGATCATTACTTGGTTGAGTTGAAAACCTTAGAAAAAGATAGAAGGGTTTCCTCAGAAGGGGAAGATTGTCTATTTCGATATGAAGAGAGGTTGTGCATGCCTAATGATAGTGAGTTCAAAAAGTTGATCATGCAAGAAGCCCATAACTCTTCATACTCTACTCATCCCGGCACTATGAAGATGTATAGAGACTTAAGGGAGATTTATTAGTGGAATGGAATGAAGAAGAACATTGCTCAATTTGTATCTAGGTATGTAAATTGCCAACAGGTCAAAGTTGAACACTAAAGGTATGGTGTCCTAGCATAAGACATCAATATTCCTACATGGAAGTGGTAAGATATCAACATGGACTTTACAGTTGGGTTGCCAAAGACTAAAAAGTATTTTTATTCCATACTGGTGATAGTTGACCGCATGACATAGTTGACTGCATGACAGAGTTGACTCATTTTATGCTAGTCAAGACTACATTCAGTGTCGAGGACTATACCAGCTTATATATCCGAGGGTTGATGAGGTTGTATAAAAATCCATTATCTATCATATTGGATCATGGAGTTCAGTTCGCTTCTCATTTTTTGAAGCCTTTCCAAAGAGGACTTGCACTATGGTAAAATTGAGTACTGCTTTCATCCCCAAACTGATGGGCAAGCTAAAAGGAAAATTTAAAAATTTCAACACATGTCAGGATCTTATTTTTTAGAGTTCAAGGGGAATTTGAATGATTATTTTCCAATTATCCAGTGTGCCTACATAAATAGGTTTCATGTAAGTATTGGGATGCCACTATTTGAGACATTGTATGGTAGATGATAAATATCATCTACTAAGTGGATCAAAGTCAATGAGGTGGAATTAATAGGACCAGACTCTGTAATGAATGTTATGGATAAAATCAAAGGCATAAAGAAAAAATTGCAAATAGCCCAAATATGACAAATATCCTACTCCGATGTGAAAAGAAGGGAACTTGAGTTCCAAGTTGGTGATTAGGTCTACCTAAAGGCATCTCCAATGAAAGGTGTGATCTAGTTCAGTAAGAAAGAAAAGTTGAGCCATAGGTATGTGCGGCCCTATAAGGTAGTAAGAAGAGTAGGAAAAGTGGCATTATATGTTGGATCTACACAATAAGTTGCATTTGATTCATCCGATCTTCAAGGTGTCGATGTTGAGGAAATTCATAGGTGATCCAAGTTCCATATTTCCTTTGCATGATGTGAACATGAAAGAGGATTTGAGTTATGAAGAAGTATTGGTTGAAATTCTAGATCGGCAAGTGAAAAAGCTAAGGAACAAGGAAGTTGCATTCATCAAAGTACTTTGGAGAAACTGACAAATTAAAGATGCTACATGGTAAGCAGAAGAAGATATAATGGATCCTTAACCACATCTATTCCACTCTACTCAATCATAAGGTATATAGAAATTCTTCCTAAAATCACTAATTCCATGAAATTTAGTTTTTCATGATGTATACATTTATTTTGATGTTTTATGGACTGTTTTGAGGCATGTTTTAAGTATGAAATCTCAAAGTTTTAAGGAATAATGTTTAACGTGTATTTTTGCATACATATTGAGTTTTAAGCTACTAGGTTACTCCTTAGATCTTGCTTTAAGTACATTTAGGGATGAATTTTCCTAAGGGGGAGATATTGTAAAAACCCATAGTTTAGAAGCCTTGAGTGCAGAAAAGTTGACTTATAAAAAGGACTGAATTTTGGTTCATGAGGACAACTTAGGGCCCATAGGATTGGTCCTAAAACGTGAGACTTCAGGAAGGGGAAATGTGTCCAAGTGTAGGGGTAATCCATGGACCAAGTGAAGGCCTGTAAAAATCCATACATCCCATAGGTAGGGTCGTGAGTGAGACTATCAGACATGAAGAAAATGTGGAGTTTGCTGGAAGATGACCTACGTGTTAACAAATGGCCAATGAAATAGTACACGGCCCATAGGGTGGTTCGTAGAAAAAGACCCAGAAAAGTAAGAAAAATGGCTAAGTGTGGAAGAACTCTATGAGTCCAACCACAACTTATAGGTTTTTACATGGATTGCAACAAGTGCTCATGGTTTTGGGTCCAGCAAAGTCTGCTTTCACGAATTTCAGATGTGCTACTAGGAGAAAGGGACCTACGACCCATGTGCGACCTATAAGTAGGGTTTCATAAGTTAAATGTAATAATTTTAATGAGGAAACATTTTTTCATTTCATCAATCCTATTCTTAAACTACATTATTTAGGGAATGGAAAAGGTCCAAAATCAACCTTAAAGCCCTAAGGCCCAACTCCTTCCTTCATTCTTTCAATTTATAAAATTCTCTAAGGCATTACTCTCTCAAGAAAAGGGCAAGGCAAAGCTAGGGTTTCAAAGTTCTTCACCAAAGGTCCCAAATTCATTATTCCCAATTCTTCTACAATATGTGAGTTGATCTATGGGTATCGTTTCATCCATAAAGTTTCTTATAAAGTATTTTACCTTTTCTTTAAGTTTCTTAAGTTAATATGCATGCTTATGATCATTTCATGATATTTATATTATTAAATGCTACTTATGATATCCCACTACTACTTTACTAAGTATATATGCATGCTTGAACTATTGATGATGACCCTATGATGGGTTTTGATGTCGATAAGGTTAGGTATTTTTGATGTTCCTTAAAAAGAGTAATTTCCTTGTCTTAGGCGATTTATGATTGTTTCATTTAAAATGCCTAGCCCACCTAATTTTTAAGTATTATATATGATGATGATTAGGGGACTAAAGTCAACTTTTATGTAATAATTTATCAAAGATGTATGCATATTGACAATTGCCATAAACGATGTTTTAGAGAGGTCCCCAAGATGAAAGGAAAATTCTCTCTTGGTGGTTCCTAATGTTTGAGTACTCTTATAATTTCTACCTATGATTCTAGGTTATACTTTAAAGATTTCATGGAATGACTTAGCACCGAATGTGGCCT
The DNA here is from genome assembly GCA_025642045.1 of Solanum sejunctum. Lineage (NCBI taxonomy): Eukaryota > Viridiplantae > Streptophyta > Magnoliopsida > Solanales > Solanaceae > Solanum > Solanum sejunctum. The sequence continues at coordinate 26,699 of JAOTQJ010140653.1, forward strand.
TCTGATGGGGTTTAGTAAGGAAAGCTTAGAAGAAACCATTTGTCGAATTAGCTATATTCCACCATAGGAGACCTTGTAGGCTAGGCTGGTAGATCCACTAGGCCATTTATTCCATTATGATGCATGCAAAGTTGACAGAGTTCCCCTTGACAAGTAGTCTCTCATGCCAATATATGGAGTTATGTTGGGTTCTAGAAGTAGCTTATATGGTCTTAAATGTAGATTAAGGTCTTATCTCGCTAATTGTGATTATATGATATATTTTCATTAAGTGTTATTTCTCATGTATTAATTCTTATCCATAATGAGTCATATTCTGTGTGCATGCTTAACCTCACATTATGTAGCTCTTATCTTTTGCATATTTATATGTTATATTTATGAATGATGAGTATTACAATTTCATACTGTATTGCATCTGACATATCTAATACATTCCAATGTACTAACAAATATTTTACCTGCATGATTTAACCATATAGGAACTTGCACTCCTCCACTAGCTCATGGCTAGTATTCTGTATTCAAGACTAGCTTTATTATTTGTGGTAAGCCTTTAGTTTAGGTGTAATAACCTGGTTGGTTATTTTTGGCTTTATCAGCATAAATTATTATTTTACACTTTCATAAGTTAGTTTGGGCCTATTTTGCACTATCTATATTGTTGGAAGTAAAATCCTGAGCTTTAAAAGTTGAAAATATGAGTTTTGGCATTTTTTAGAAGCTTAAGTTGTTGAAAAAGTGAGTTTTTGTACCATACTCAGTTTCGAGTGTCGTTTCGAGGATCCATCAATTTCATTAGCTCTAGAACATCAAACTTGAACTATGAAGAGTTATAGAATTGAATTTGTAGTTAAAATGAGTTTTTTAGGCCCAAAGTTTTGCTTTTAGTCATTTCCAAAATCAAAGTTTAACTTTGGTCAACATTTGGAGTTTGGAAGCTCAGATCAGAATTATGATATTTCTAGTAGTCCATTCCTTGTAGGGAATTTGACTTCGATTGTTGGTTTTTGCTAATATCTGGTGAACATAGTTCTCTTCTTCACTTTCACAGAGAAGCCTCCGTGTTCAAGGAGGTTTGGGTGAGTGTACTCTCAGTGTTCGCAAAGGATTGGTCCCCTTTCGTGGAGTGTTTGTGTGCATGAGTGGCCCCTTCTAGTTTACTCATCACATTTGTAGATTGGTCACCATGATCACAAAGGTCACTTGACCATCCTTCTTTACATTCATGGTACCCCACCCGCATTCGCAGAGCATGTTTTATAACTGAACAATGATAAAATCCATAAGTCACCATTTTTACTTTATTTTTGAACTTTCAAGGGTTTTTAGGCAATTTAGAGAAGGTACTTTCGATGATTTTACTTGAGTAAGTGTTTTTGACTCTATATTAATCTTTTTTTTCATAAGTGTTATCTTGTTTTTGACTTGAATTTCAATGCCTAAAATTAGGGATATTTAGACCATGATTTTCAAACTTTAAATGTTGATTTCTTATTCAATTTAATCTTTATTTTAGTGAGTTTTTCACCCATGGACTCCAAGTTTACATGTAGAACCTAATTTTAAAGTTATTTTTTAGATTTGGGAACTTTATATTTTAGCGCTAAATTTGACCCTTTTACCTCTATGCCTAATTTATGCGGATATGGATATCAAAATGCTTCGCATCATGCTTAGTATCTATTATTGATAGTGGTGGAATAATTTGAGGATCATTTTGTGGATCGAGTCAGTTGAGAGCTTGTTCAAGTGTTGTTTCGGCATTAAGCTAGGTTCGGCTAATCTATGGGGATTAGATTTTAGTTATTGATCATGTTTATGTGGTAATCTTAAGACTTAGATGGATTTTGTCTAATTGGATTGACATGTTGAGATAATGATGGATATATGTTTCTGATTGAGCCAATTTATAATGTACGCCTTGATCTTATTGATGAACTGAGGTGAAATCTTGTGGATTGTGATGATTTTCGATAAAACGTGTCAATGTGATACTTGTGAGAAAATTTGAGAAATTATGTGGTAATTGATGGTTGTTGATATATCTTTGAGCGGTATATGTATAATTGGGACAAGTAAGGTTTGGTATTACTGATACTCTTATATAATTAGGATGAGTAATGTCTGGTATTACTGATATTCTTGTATAGTTGGGAAAAAAGGTTCGATACTACTGATATTCTTACATAAATGGGATGAGTATGGTTCAGTATTATTTATATTCTTGACTAGGATATAATTATGATGATCTGAAACAAGATAATAGTTTGGGCATTAGCTATGACATTTTGATATTATTCTTTATGTGCGCATGATTATATGAGATCCACGTATCAGTATTCTTGTTTTGATGCCATTATATATGTTACATATATTTTTTGGATTATATCATCATTTTACAACTGTTGTATGTTGGTTGTGATATCCTTTGACCCTAATAGGGGGAAGGGGTATTATGCTCCACAATGGTACAACCCTCTTTACCGAGGTAGGAGGCAAGATGGAATTCGTATCTTATATTCCCTTGAACATGGTCAAGTGGCAGGGACATGGCACTATGATATATCTTGACCACGAGCAAGTGGCAAGGTTGAGTCGTTCTAATATTACCTTGATCATAGGTAGGTGGAAAGGTTGTGAAACACTTGACATATGGATTGATGAGTTATGCATCGCATTCACTTTTATTGATGTATGGTACTATGGGTTATTGAGCATTCATTAGTTTATGATTATGTATATATTTAATTTGCATTAATCTTTTTGTATATAAGGATAGGATTCTTCATTATTGGTTACTTGTTTGAATTTCTCTTACCCAGTCGGTTGAACTACTGGGTACCTTTTGGTGTACTCATCCCTACTTTATTCCTCCTTATAGATTGAGCATAGGGATCCGTACAGGATAACTGATTCACTCTAGTTTATCTTCTTTGCATCCATCTAGATCCTTTTAATAGGGCTCAGACTTTGAGTCATCATGGGTGTTTGGAATTTCCTTTATTATTTCCTTTTAGACATTGTATTAGTTATTATTTTATGAGACAACTTTGTATCTTATGTTAAGACAGTTGCATTTACTCTTCAGTACTATATTAGATACTCTTGTACTAACAACTTCAGGTTTTGGGAGATTCTTGTGTTATATGAGTTGTTTCAACTATATGTTATTCTTCTTAGTTGCAATCCGATTTTGGGTTGTGACATCAGGACTCTTTCACTTTTCATTCTATTTTGTATCTTAGTTTTATTTTGATATGATGTACTTGTAGCATTTTTTAGGATCTCACTTTCTATGATGCAC